>CM026577.1:17208856-17477019 GCA_000180635.4 Pristionchus pacificus
TTCCAGGCAGCATTGTGCTTCGCGAGTTGCATGAATTTGTAGAGAAGATCGGGATCGTGGAGTTCATTCGCGAGAGACGACAACTCCTTGTACGTTGTTAGCTGCTCGCTGGAGAAAAAAAGGCATTTGAAATAATTTGATTTACATATCTTCTAACTGTGGGCTAAACAACCGCCACTGTCAGCCAAAGGCAGTGGAGAAGAGCACAAACATCGACAAGGAAAGGCTCAGGTAAGGGATATGTTCGTGTTGTTTTTTTTGAGCCGCTTAATCCAGGGCATATCAACTAAATTACAATTTGCCTTGCTTTGACACTACGGCGAAGCACGAAGTCGACTGGGAATTATAGACTCTGACTTTCTTTCGGTACTTGCGCAGCGTTGATTAGAGATATGCATTTCAATGTTTTCCGACCCAACAAGACACGAGAATTGGTAAATTACCAAATCGCCCATCTAATGTCATTCTTGCGCAACACCAATCCACCCAGACTTTCAACCCAAAAAGACATGGTTATCTGCTACCGTATCCTTCATTCCCTACCGTACCCTCCACTGGTCTTGATTCCTCCCTGCACCACGGGCGTGTCTTGTACCACTCCCACTCCAGATCTAGCTGCAGCCGTCTTTCCCTCCGAGAACGTTGCCATTAACTCCGCCACCAGCACTGCAAAAGGATAATGTTCGAAATTTAAAAAAAATATAAACACAAATATAAGATTAGAAGTGCTGTACATAACATTACTTGGAGAGGTAAACCCAGGAATAATGGAAACAACTGAAACATCAGACGCGCTTGATTCACAATTATTTCCGGAATCAAATGTCCTTACATTAGATCTACTCCACATTTTCCCAAACAGTCTAGATATCTTCAACAATCCTCTCAACAATGATTATGCACTGCACTCTATCTATAGCATCAATCCCTACCGTATCCCATCCATCCGTCAATATCTACCGAACCCTATCTATCGATTGCCGTACCCCCATTCCACTCACCCTTCTTCAGTTGTTCATTCGCCAGATTGTACACGACGCCGATGCCCTTGCTCGCGATGTCTTGTGAGAAATCTGGAAAGAGATCATAGATCAAATCAATCATAAAATGGGCATGATAATTAATGTTTCGCAGTTGCTATACAATACGAGTGTTGCTGTTTTGATAATCAAACCCATTCTAGGTACAATTATCAGTTCGACAAACTACAGAAAAATTCAAAGGCAAACTCGATCGAGACACAATTCATGTTTCACAGTTGTGACAAGATACACGTACTGGTTTATAGTCGATTAATAGGTAATAATTACTATAGAAAACTCAATAGATCAAAAGACCAACTCCAAAAATCAAAGATCAAAGACCAACTGTCACCATACCATCGCTCTCGCTGAGTCCGTCGACGAATGCGGACTGCAGACGCATGATCATGTCTGAGTGAGGGGGAAGGGGCGTAGCCTGCAGATAGGGGAGGAATTTGCAAGGAAATAAGCTCTCCTTTCTTTTCTTCTATTTAATCAATTTTTTTCTTCAACAGTTGGGAACTATCGAATGAACATGTCACCCCCGGGTCTAGCACACAAGGTGAAGCACGAATGCTCCGAAACTGTTTCTCAAAGTGAAATATAGTTTCTTTAACCGGCTGAACCCTCAAACATCGCACGCTTGCTCCATTGACTAATGCACATGATGAAGCAGCGAATCGGCGGGATTGAAATAGTGTAAATCTTTTTTTTCTAACACATCGGGCTTTACATACGTTCACTACCAAGCCTTTTTCACATTTCCCTGCAGCACCAATCATCCTAGCAGAATTATGTCACCGCATTGATCGGCCAATTATTCTTAATTTATAAACTAACATCGATGTATTTCTGCACGATAACGAGCAACCAGACGATCGTCGCGCGTCGAAGGTGCGGATTCTCCGATCGAGCCTGGAATAAGGGATTATAGAGATCAAAGATCAGCCGCTAAAGCTTCTGAACTTCTCCACATCTTCCTATGATACAGTAACAATAGTATAAGTACAACGATGACAGGCCTCTAACAAGCAACTAAAAATTAACAATGAAATTTTGTTCATTTTACCACATTTATCAAGAGTAATAAATATTATCTTTCAATAAAATCACTAAAAGTGCATCAATGATTCTCTATCATGTTGTTGGTTTCTAGCACTAATCAATATCAGTTGCCTACAGTCCCCCCTCCCCTACTTTACCTTATTCTCCTCAGTATCCAACAGATCGATTCTTGCTTTCTACTGTACCACTCCCCTCTCTCTCTACCGTACCTTATTCTCCATGATCTCCTTCAGTACCGATTCCAGTTTACCGTACACCGTCGGCCACTCGGGCGAGAAGGCATGAGCGTCCTGAATGTAGTTTATTTTATGTTTCGGCTGTGAGCGAGTGGAATCGAAGTCCACCCGTTCCAAGAGATTCTATAGTGCGTGTGAAACACGAACTTGCACATGCACCCAACATTATAGAAAATATTCAAAACAATATTTGAATGACAATGATATAATTCACTATGCGTGCAACATTGATCTGCACTATTCCGAAGAGTTTCTATCATCTATGCGAAACACGAAAGAACACATTTACTTGAGCTCACATATCTCACATGAATATGGAAAATTTGTAATCTAAGGAAAATCCGAGAACAATCACTCATTTGACAAGCAGTACTTCACAATTTTCCATGTAATTTCCGGCAATTTAGTTCACTGTAAACTCAACCGTTCCCCTCCCCCCCCTAAATATCTCTCCCCATCGCTGACCCTCCACTGCTCCTCCGACGTCGTGTATTCGTCACGACGCGCCGCACACAGAGTACCTGCAAATTAAATTAATTAAGTTTATTCATCACAATACAATCTTCCAGTCCGTTCCCTGTTTCGAGCATCCCCTATCAAGAAAGGGAAAACCACTGATTGATATCAGCTTACAGCTTACAGACACAACACCCGCAGCATTCCTGCACCACGCATCCCTCAATAGAGTGGTAAGGAGACCTTATCAATTCCGCTTCCACACGTTCTTCAAAAACAAGTCCTTCTTTCTACCATGGGTATCAAATACAAAAGAAAAGACTATTTAGACCCGCCAACTTCAAGCACCACCCTTCGTACAAGTATTCCCACAACAATGCAACTACAATAGACGGAAATTCCTGCAATCGCAAAAATTTATTTATCGTTGAGAGTATTCCTTGTAAGGATTGTAACAACACACCACTGGCCTCCGTGGCAATTAGCTCTTCTCCCACTACTCATGTCATCGCAACACCAAGTGACTCGCCCACTCGCCAACCACATATACACTATCAAAACCCGGCGTATTTCCGCACCACCCATATTCCAAATATTCCACAGCGACCGCAATGATAGTAATTTCAATAGTTTTATTTAAAAAAAACGCCATTGCTAGGCCGCGGCCGCGATACTACGTACTAACGCCACCAATACTCGCGTATCACCCATATCTCAAGTATCATACTCACCATTTGTCGCAGCAGCAAAGAGTGCCTCTCCGACAGCGAATTGCAGTTCGGGTCGAGGAGGGCCCGCGCCGATCGAGTAGAGAGCCTCCAGAGACTGAAGGGAAGGGGAAAGATCAAAGATCAATTATATGGTACCGTAATCTCCCCAAGCGACATTCTACAGACTCTAAAGGATGATAAAAGCTGAGATCAAAGATCATCTACCGTTTCCTTGAGATGCCGTAACCCCACCGTACCTTCTCATATACTCCTCCCTCTCTCTCGACCTCCATCTTCTCTCCATCCTTCTCCACTCCACACAGTCCTCCAATCACCGCGGCTGCCGAATCACGTGCAATTGATGAGAAACCGTCCTTCCGGGTCGTTGCGATCTGAAAGGGTTTTTTAAACAACAATAGATGGAGGATATTAAAGACTATGTGCTCATCATTCGCACTTCAAGAACTTGTGAAACACTCAAAAATACCAGTTTTCAGCAATTGACGGAAAAGAATCACTAGGTTCAACCTTCGTCCCCCTTTTGGGAACCTCTGAAACATAAAAAGAGAAGAGAAAAAATGATTTGTGAGCCGACACGATCTATTATTTACACATCCAACTGAGAAGACTACTGCCTCTCTGTCTAAAAACAATGAAACACCAAACGAATGTGTCACAAATTTACGATTTTCTGATTCCTAATGCCCTGATATTTTTTACTGTATGAAACGTCGGAACACAATCACTTAAAAACAAGTAGCCGCTATACGAATCATCCATGAAACATTAATGCTCATTGTTCCAATCTTTCCATTATTTTGCTTAAAACGACACCAAATATGCACTAACCTTCTCGCATACTTCCATCATCTTCTCCACTCGAACTCTCGACAGTGCGAGTCCCTTTCCCGCCAGACGATAGAGAAGACGAGACAGCGCACCTGAATGAATTAGTACTTTCATCGACGATGATAATGATGAAGGCTGTGATGTCGCTGCCGCGTTGTTGTTGACTTCGCGACCTCTTTAGTGCAAGGCTGCACCAACGCCCCCCCCCCCCTCCCTCCTATATACTTTCCTTTTGTAATTGCTACCCCACCCCTCCACATTCCCACTTACCATGAGCTGCTCTTCTACTTCCTATTTCACATGTTCGACCCACATCCATTCCTCACCCACTCACTTCTCTGTTTCACCCACTCCGCATACTCCCCATCTCACTTGGGTCACTGATTATCTCTGCTCTGCTCTTCCTCCGCCCTTATTTCAAACTCACCCAGCGAACGTGCGCTTCACCCATACTCCACCTCCCTGCCCTGATCCCATGAATGATGTTGCTTCATCCTCATTAGCAAATTAACCAATCCCTCATCGAACTTCGAGCGCTGACTCTCCCCTACTCCTTCCTCTCCTTCGACCACACAGTCTCCACTTTACTGTTTCACGCACTCTCCATCTCCCCGTCCCCACTCTCCTCATCGATCCTTCTCCATTGTGATTGTCCTTGCTCCCCACACCTAGAGCGCTTCTGTTTCACAGGTTCTCTATATTCCCGACTCCACTTCCATCGGTGATTTACGCACCTCTCACATTCTGCATACATTATTCACATACCCAACACATTTCGGTTTCACAAGCCCGCCATATTCCCGATGTCATCACTGATTCTAATTGTCCGCTATTGCTCCACTAAAAATACACTCACCCAGTTCTTATAAGTTTCACGCACTATCCATCTACCCAGCCTCACTCCCTTCACTGATCCTCTTCCGACGTTTGCTCCTCCCCTTTCCCCACCCACCGAGTGCCGCTTCCAATTGCGAGCTCGGTCTCTCGTATCCCTCCTCCGCTCTCGCGTGAAGTACGGTAGCCAATTGGTCGGCCAGAGCCAGTCTGCAATCGATTGGTTGAATACTACACTCTGATGACTCTTTGAAATTAGTGCAAATGAGTACGACAGGCTACGGTATCTCATTCTTTACCAGGTATATCTTAAATACCATACATTTTTCCTACCGTATCCTTTGCTGAAGCGAATATGCAAGCAGTTCTGAATCAGCTCACTGCACTACCGTACCCCTATCCTGAATACCGTACCCCATCCTCCTACCGTACCTCTTACTCTTCACTTCCTCCTCTTCCTCCGCGGCTACTCCACACGTGAGTAGGGCCACGGCGAACCACGAGAGACCGGGGGCCGATGACTGCAAAATAATTCAATTAATTAAAACTAAATAACGTGAAAATAATATTTCTTTTTCTTCTAGTTCTAACGTACAGCTTTTGCATCACGGCAGTCGAAAAATCAGACTTCAACAATGCAAATTCAAGTTACAAACTGGATTCAATATCACCGATGCTGTCATGAAACAATGTATTTGGTAGAGAGAGCGCAACAAAATTCAATACAAATTCCTCTATTTCTTCATAACGACATAATTGAAAAGTTCCTCAGTCTTTTTGCCAAGAACATTGCCGTTTCCACCTCACATACTATTATCGATGATATTTGTCTGAGCAATACACGGAAGAAGAATTCTCAAATAAATACTAAATATCTCTCCACGAGCATCAATTAAAAAAGATACGTTCAAATTCCCAAACACATCCCCGCCACTCAAACTCGGGTTTCACACCGTCTACTAAATATTGATGTATTTTCCCTGAACGATGAGAGCTTCTTTGCTTCCTTTGCAACAACACAACTTCTGGCAATTCCAGCAACATTGCAATTCCACCACTCTTACTAATATCCAGATATTAGTATATCTTTGATCACGATGAACATTCCCAAATACTCCTTGTGCCCTCGCCTTCTACCAGAACACTTCCTTCGCTCAATCCCTGCCCTTCCTTTTTCAACCTACTCAACACGAACCACCTTCAATCCGCCCACATTCTTCATGTTTTTAAACCAGGAACTTTCAAGTTCCACGACCCCTACGATTAACAAAATAATTCTGCCGAATGATTTACGTCTCATGCATTCTTCCTATAATCACTAAATCTTATCCACCGTACCTTCTCCTCCATCTCCCTCATCAGTTCCTCCGCTCTCTCCACTCGTTCCTTTCCTCTTTCGATCAGTGCAGCCGCGACCTCTGCAGCCTCTGCAGCAACCTCCGTTCGGTGCGAACCTGCACACAATTGATTATGATGTTTTTTTCTGTTCTATAGGACTGCTCAGTCATATTGACGAATTGAAACGAAACGAACTATCTAGAACCGATGAAACACAGTCACCCCAGGAGCCAAAAAATGAAAATCATCGTAATTGAAGATCATTGATCATAACCAACTCCTCCTCCTTCTCTTCTGCATCCAAACACATGAATATGCTGATCAGTGATGAGCACCAACCTCGGACATTTGCGTAAAATCAGGGGTTCCGCAAGAAAAGTGTTGAAAATCGCGGGGTTTGCTTCCGAAATCGGGGGTTATAGGCTACAAACCCACGGTCAAAATCGGGGGTATAGTCCGATATCCGACCCCGTGCTCAACACTGATGCAGATCTACCTTCCATTCAATACCGTACCCCCGTCTCCTACCGTACCTCTCAACATCCTCTCAGCCGCGGCCGCAGCCGGGTTTCGGTGCGGGGAAAAGGCGGCCGACGGAATGACGGCCAGGCACACGCGAGTGATACGAAGCAGGAAATTGTCTGCAATGGAGGAGTGATTGATTACAAGCGACATATTCCTAGAAGATTGCCAAACGTGCTGCCCGCGAAATTATAGCAATCGATCATAACATCAATCTGCCGGGCCCATTTTGCAAACTTGCGTCGAATGAGTGGAACGATGATAATTATGCTTTGAGATAAGCAAACCTCAAACTATTGTCGAGAGCACTACCTACAGAAACTAGTCAGCCTATCACAGCTGTAATCTGCCGGGACCATTTCCAGGCTGTTATTTTTGTAACATCGAGAAAAAATACTTGATACCTAACACTCGGAATGAATCGGTCAGTGAATTGAGTACTAGATTCTAACACCGCCCTCGCACCCATCCCAGCTTTCCATGTCGATCAAACAAAAGTCAGCGGGGTATAAATCCAATAAACTATAGTTACAGTTGTTGAGCGTATGCTTTAATAGTGAATTTATAGCGGCAGATGAGTCGCATCGGTTGATATCGCGTTCATCTTGATTTATGTTCATGGCGAATCACCACCAACTTTCTCTCAAACCTTTACCCGTCTATCTCATTTCCTTCACAACTACATTCTCATCGTTTCCTCCATTTCCAAATTCCTATTAAGTTGATCTTTGATCTCCCATACCTCCTCCCGTACTCATTCCCACAGCTCTCAACATTACGTCCATCAGATGGGCCGCCACTTCGGGTGTCGAATCGGCGAGAGGAGTGAGGACGGAGAGGCAAATCTGAAAGAGGAGAGATTAAGATTAAATTTTTTTCAGTACAAAGCCCATTCTCATCGAAAACGATATGTTCCCCACACGATGTTATCGCTCTTGTTGAACACAAATTCATCATGTCCTTCTTCTAATTTCGAACATGTTAGATAACAGAGCGGGAAATATGAATAAAGAAACGAGTTAACAATAATCGTTTTAATAACCGGAAAGCTGATAACATTGCTGCAATGCTTTCCGGGTGACATCTTGTCCATTGTACGCAACGCGAATTCACCTGCTTTGCCGGTCTCACCAATTTTTATATTTTTCCTATACAGATGGCAGTCATACCGCAATCTAACGTGAATTCCCAATGCGATCTTATCCCTACTGTGAAGCACGAGTTCAGCTACACGGCTTGCAAGAAACGGTATTATTTTTGCATCTACCGAATGGAAAAAATTATATTGTATTTACAGCCTGTCTACGCATCCATTATGCACACAATCCTGAACCAGGTACTTTCCTAGCTTCTTTTTATTACTTATTATCATAAATGCGCAACAATGTTATTCAGATTGATCGTGTCGAAAGATTGATCGTGTGATCGTTTCGAAGGAATCTTATCTTTGCTGTGCAGCACCAATTCGCCAGTAACTTTTCTTCACATCAAACTTATTCGATGACAATGAACAAGAACTACAGCACCATCTCACTTCTCCAAGGCAACTTTTACCGGTATGTCGAGTAGTTTATAGTGGCTACTAATCTTAATCTATATTTTTCAATCCCAAAGCATCCTCATGGAGACTTCCATGCTTATTCACGTTGTGTATTGTCTCCCTATCATTTCCTATTTCACAATACTTTTAATCCCCTCTGATCTCTGCTAACCCCCCCCCCCCCCTCACCTTCGGATAGCTTCTTCTCCACTCCGCTTCTCCATCATCTCCCGCCAGCAGCTGCTCCGATGAGAAGTGGGCGGAGTCTGCAGCAGCTGCAGCAGTCGAAGCTCCGCCCCGAGCTGCGACCACACACGACGCCCACAGGAAACGCGCGAGCTGTAAAAATAGTGATTATTTGTAATCATTATATTGATTCTGACTCCACACAAAATCAACATAGAACGAATACCGACGACCCTAGTAGATGCAGTGCAGCCCAACTTCACCAAGCCCAATAGACACCGAAATGAAAATCGAAGCAATACGTAAATCAACGAGCCAGTGTGATCCACGCCACAGAGGGTAGTGATAGGCAAATGCACTCCCCGTTTGTCTAATAATAGATCCTTCTCCAAACAACTTCCCATACAGTTAAACAAAAAGACTGGGCGAATTCGTGCAATACTCCGAAAATCTCTTACTCGCCTTCGCTATGGAGCAATGTCTACACAAAAAATCGTAATTACCACCTACAGTAATCTCACGACATACCGTATCCCTACAACTACCGTAACCCCATCAACTACCGTACCCTCTACTCACCATACTTCCGACCATTCTCTTCTCTTCCTTTCTCGCCTCGTCATCGACGGCCGTCGAAGTGGAAGAGGGAGCGGGACGGGGAGGACCTGCAGAAGGATTACTGGTTACTTCATTGCCTGACTCTCTCCTATTCGCATGATCTTTCGTCCTGTCTGACTGTGGAAGTCGTCAAATAGGCCCCATTCATTACATCAAGCAATGTATCAATGAATATGAATAACAGTTAGCTGAAACGCTCAAATTGTAAATCTCAAATCCGCGAAATATTCAATTTTCGCGCACCCGTCACATTGCCGTCGCGCAATCATATGATATACCCAAAGTTTGCGCAACAACCAATCCATGGAAATAGTCCTCCCTAAAACAATCAATTAATTATTCAGCACTTCCTGATTTGCCTATTTTAACTTTCAATCACTTTCCCGTCACACAGGTTCTCATATTCGACCACAAATGTTACAAACGATCCTTGGGAGCTATTCATCGTAGTAAAAAATACAACAAATAAGACTCAGCAGCCGCAAAGTCCTCATTTTTCCTACTTCAACTCCCAATCACTTTCCCGCGCTACACGGATAACCTTATGTTCGAAAACAGTGATCATGTGAGAGCACAACAGAAAAAAAACAACGATTATTCACGGGTAGGCATCGTTGTTTACTGCCGCTAACCTCTGATTTTCGTGCGATTCCCCATTGCCCCCCCCCTCTAAAGGGTTCCTTCTCCAGACACGATGATTTCTTCATCATGTGTCCTATTCATATTCCGCGGTCTTTCCCTTACCCAACCCCCTGCTTCATCACTTCGTCGCTTCGTCACTTCATCACGTCAACATCGTGCTCTTGCCAGCTCTTCGCATATGGTAATGCAACGAACGATGAGACGCAGACCTCTCCGAATAGAAAATATACCACAAAACGCTCAACTTCCATCGACTCTCCTCGCAAATCCACCCCCCCCCCCCCTTTCCACTCCCGTCACATTCCTGCTTTAGCAATCCGTCATATATCGGGCTATCCCGACGTTACGATCCCTCTCTCCTTTGCCGTTTACAAACCCAATTTCTAGTCTCTTCCCATTCATCCGTCACTGCGCTTGCCATTCTCTTTGATGTTCCTTACAATTACCCCCCTACATCCACGCCACACCACGCCTGCATAGTGTTTCGCAGATCGCACCTGGTAATGTGAACTTCGGGCCTCATAGAAAATATACCACAATTCCCTTCATGGGTTCTTCACCACCCCCCCCCCCCTTCCAACCCCAGACCACAATTGTCATAACTTTGCACCCCTCACATTCCCGCTACACCACTTATAGTAGCATCTAATTCAACTCGCTTGGTAATTCGTCTTCGGAAAGCCCGCACTTAAAATCAAATATTCTCCTCACCTTCCATGGGTTCTCCGTCCTCCTCTCCCGTCTCTCCTCTTCCCACTCTTCCGCTGTTCTCCCATACAGTCCACGATCGATGGAGCTCGCGAATCGCTGCGGTTGGGGGAGGGGCGAGCGAGGGCGAGAGGGCCACCTGCAATGCAGCTTTGATTATGGACGATTTTGTAATCCAGCAAATTTGGAGAGATATGTTGATTCTGGTTTCATCATTGTCCCATAATCACGGGATCAAGCGTTGTTTTGATATCAAGTGCGATAGATAGTATTTGAGTGAAGCAAGACCAAAATATTTCATAACGGATTTTGGAAACCGAAGAAGCAAATACCAATTCTCGTTTCAACGAAATCTCATATTCAATATCTGACAAATAACATTGCTAATCCCAACGCTTGCAGCATGAGAAATTTAAAAAAAAACGAGACCCGAGGAACCAGTCGCACTCAAGCTTCAGCAATTGTACAAAGTATATTGGAATCAATCGCAATCGATCATTCCATGTTTCCGTTGAAAAAGATAATACAAAATACAACCTATCATGTTTGCAATACCCCCCCCCCCCATCTTACCGCATCTCCCTACCGTATCCCTACATTGCGCAACCGTACCTCCAACATTCTCCTCGCTTCTCTTCTCATTTCTTCTCTTCTATCTCCGCACGCCCTCACTAGCAGCCAATGGAGGGTCGTTGAGTGAGGGGAGAGAAGCGCCTCGCCGTACTTGAGAGCAACCATGCGCACACGGGGAGATTCCTGAAAGGAAAAGAGAGGGTCACGGTAGGAATATCGATTGACTGGGCGCAGGTACAGTAGGATAGAATTGTGATTGTGATTGAATATCAATATGGACTGGAGAAATTGGTGTTTACTATGAACAACGTTTTGTGTACACTTCCCCTGAACCGACGACTAACTACTTCCCAATTTATGGGAAACGTAACATGGTCATTTTTAAGTTAGTAGAAATGCAAATCCAATTGACCATCGAATTGATAACTTTTCCATCGTTTATCTAATGGTGGTGAAACAACACAACATCAGACTAACGCAAATCCCCCATGATTTCGTTATTTTGATAAATGAATTTTTATTCGACTACCAACGAACTATGAATTATCGAAATTTCACACTGCCTTAACTTTGTCCTGGTGATGAAACATCACCGCACCAGGCTAAATTACATAACACAACTCTTCTTTTATAAATTGGTATTACACGACCTCCACATCTTCTATTAGCTAATTTGAGCACATCTGTACCATGTCCCTATGATGAAACCACAAAAAGCCTGGGTAATTTTCATTTGTTTTTCTTACAAAACAGAATAAATAAATAAGTGAATGATTGATTAAATAAATAAACTAACATTCTTGATGAAATGGGCGACAATCTCATGGAGCAGCTGCCGCGACTGCTGCACTTCCGAACTGGATGAGTCCCTGAAGGAGGGGAAATCGATAAAACGGGTACTGTAACAAAATGGATACCAGGGGTCAAATGCTCAGGTCCGGGAACCCAAAATGTGGTATGCTATTACAAATGTTGACGGCTGTTGCGCTTGCTGTGGCAAGGTTTCGAGAAAAATCTTCAGATTTTGTCGATCTGTGGTATGCTTTTCTCTATTTTTTGTTCACATTGGCCTAATCATGTGGCATGCTTAGGTCGTTTCGGGAGCAGTATTTTACCTATGATGGATACCAAATATGTGAACTCGTCCTCTCACAATCAATCGGTACTGCAATCCTACCGTACCCCTTCCATCAATAACTCCCGTATACCTTCTTTTTCTCTAATCAATATCTACCGTACTTTTCATCACCCAAAAGCTACCATTCCGCTCAATCAATCAATAAGTCTCGTATACCTGAATACGGGTAGCCATTCGACCAAACAGTCGACGGCCGACTGTGAGACTGCATCATCGCCCGACTCCGTCCAGCGAGATGCCGTCTGTCAATGTCTTTCATTATTATTCATAAAAATAGGAATAAAATTCTGAAACTAGGGGGGTTCATGTTTCATCGAACCACGAACACTTGGTTGAGCGTGCGCTATTCGATTCCTTCGTGACCCCACTTACAAAAAATAACTAAATAAAGATCGCTCCTAGGGTGTTCATCCGCTTCCCAAATAACCTCGAAATCGTGTTCCTTTAGTAATATTTAGAGGCTTTGAGAGCACTAAAAACTAAATATATTTTCAGCAGCTTCTCTGCTTCCACCTCACCTTACAAGTACTCATTCACTCACATTGCGCATGGACACTAATTTCGACCAGTAAATTTACTGCCCCATCATGGTTCCGAATACCCAAGAAAAGCCTCCCTTTAGTAATGTTGACTGTGAAATTTCAAAAAAAAAAAAATATATATATATATACTCATAGTTTCTGTTCCTAGCTTCGTGATTCATGATATTACTCTCAGTGCACACTCACTAATCGCCCTATGTCGCCGATTTCAACCCGCCATTTTGCGGCCTCATTACTTCCCCAAATACTGTCCATTGCACTCTCATCAATTTTCTTAAAAGATGGCAAATCCACTTTCTAAATAGCCAACATCCACCAGGGTAGTTTCTGTCGCACAATATTCATATGTAATTACTCACATTGATGACTACCGTTTCAAACGTGTCCTTCAGCAGGAATAATCCCTTCTTTCACAAAATATCATCTCCCCAGCAGCTTTCCCGATTCAGAAATTGACTTACATTGCTGACAACTGCTCCAAAGGTGTCCTTCACCAGTCCCATATCTCCTGTCACGAGGGGCGGATGTAGTCGACCAAGCTTGCCCAGCACTGCGTACACGAGAGCCGTGCCTTCGGGCTGGAAATAGAGTCATTTATCGATTGGTATGCTACTTTTTCTTCTCCTTATTGCAAGGTAATAATCGATTGAATCAGCTACCGTTACCTATCTCTTATCAAGCGGCAATCGAATGCTACCGTGCACACCAATAAGGTTTGTTTCACAATGAGGCGAAATCCATTATAGCTAGCAGAATTTCATCGCACATCACCATTTCGTGAAACACGAATGCGCCTAATCAACATTCTTTAAAAAGATTTCCGTAATCTTCACAGTTCTAACAACCGTAATCGAGGTATCCCCTACCAAAAAAAACTACTACATCCTAACCCTACTACCAGGCTACCACAACCCCGTTCAACTACCTTGTATTGCTCCTCATACCAGCTACCTACCGTATCCTTCCAGCAACCGAAACCCAAACCAAAAATATCCTCACCGAGCAATTTTCCAATCGCGCTCGCATCTCCTTGAACAGCGCAGGCACGAGCGCCTTCACTCCTTCAAATTACATTAATTAGTAATTGTTCATAAATTCAGAGAAAGATGTTTTTAGTGCAGTATTACACACAACGATCGATGAGATACCTTTCCCGTATTGGTTATACTCTTCGCGCAGCAACAATGCACGGGGTCAATGTTTTTTAATCTAAATACACGCCTGTTAGCTAAGGATGAGTAAAAAAATATTTTAAATGAAAACGCAAAACGAAACGCAATCGACGTAATTTCGAGCCCAGTATTCATATGAACACTGCGCAGCCACAATGCACGTGCCAAATTATTTTCGAATAAACCTTTTTTTTGTTGCTACCAAAACATAACAGGGTACAATATTTTTCAACCGGAAGTCGTATTACAATCGAAACAACTCTTCCCTACACTTGATGATCACACAGCAAAGCCGCAATGCATGGATTTGCTGAAGCAACCAAACAATTGTTTATTCCCAACTCGTCTACCCTTCGATTGACACCGCAACTCGTCCGCTAGGTATTGCCATTACGTTAAGCACAAAACAACCGGGAGATATGTTCGGATATTTTCTTACATTCCCATTATCTCAAAATACGAGAAAAGAACGAACCAGCGGGCGGTAGATTGGCGATGATCTTGAGCATGAATTGCACTCCCGGCACGTGCACTTTGGGAGACGACGAGTAGGCAATCGCGTTCCGAGCGATCTGAATGAGAAACAGAGACCAAAGATCAAATTATAGAAGATCAAAGACCAAAGAACGGGTACTAAAATAATTCCCAACAAAGGTGCTTAAAATCAAAACACCTGACAGCCCCTCATTCACCATACACTAGCGCAGCATAAATATGCCTTTATGATACTGATGCGCATTGCGAGCGCACTGAACGAGAAACAGAAATCAACGATCAATATAGGGGAGATCGAAGAACAGTTTTCATTGACAATAAGCATCATGATATTTTCCCGTAGCCAAGAGACGACGATTGAAAATCCTCCCCGGCCATCAATCATGATGCATTCGTGCTGCGCAAATTAGCTTGCCAATACTTGAAATTATGTGCAAAGCTGTTTCAGCGAGATAATTTGTATTTTTTCTAGCCGAAATGCTGAAATGAAATCGAAGATCTCTCCCACCCATCCGTTATAATGGACTAGTGCAGCGCAAATGCACCACGCACCCGAAATTCCACTTATTTCCCGAAAGCCCCACGCATTATAATTGTAAGACACCTTGGTGATTATTTCTAAAAATATAAAGATCATCTCTCAACTCACAGCCAGATTGGTCATGAACATCTTGGGCGCGATGTCGGATCTCTTGATGAACTGCATCAACTTTGCCTTCGTGAGGGCGGATTGGGCGGAGAGAGAGTCGAGACGGGAGGAGGCGGGCGGGAGCACCTAAGAGATATTATATTTCGTATTTTATATTTTTATCAACCGATTTCACAATAGTAGACATACGGACACACACAGTCCGAAAGACATCTCTCCTCTATTAAGAAGTAATGAATGTGTTGTTGATACGCACGACATTGTTCTCAATATCGCCTTCCAAAGGGTATCACAGTACTAATGAAATATGAGAAACACCAACGTATGAGAAACACCAACGAGCCGTTATGAAAAATAGAAGCAGACGGAACAATCGTAATTACACAATGGCTCAATTTTACAACAATAAATATTTTCTTTGTAAACAACGTGGATGAACCATCCGATAGTTAGCGACTCGTCGTACAAGGCAAATCAGTGAAACCCTAACTTAGGCGCAGAGATACAACAAGTTCCTAGGCTCGATTAACTCATCGGTTATAATTTCGAAAATCACTCACATTCTTCACTTCATGTCCTGCATACAGTCCGAATAGATGCTCGATCACTGCTCTATCCCCGAGCGCGCCCTCAATGTCCACCTTCTTCAGTGCATTCTCTGCCGGCTCGGACACCCTTAAATGCGAAGGGATCGATTACGGTGCAATGCAGTATTAATTTCGGACACTCTGCCTGGGGAAGATAGGACTGGGATGTTTTTTCTCCAGATTGTTTTTATAGCCTTGTGCCGTACTTGTGCTTCACCTTTCTCATAAAAGTACTGGCATTCGATGCTTATTAATCTGGTGACGGTTGGCGCTTCACAAAACAAAATCAATCAATAATTACCGATTACCGTATCCTAACCAAATTACCGTACTGCCTATCCCCACTCTCCCGTGCAATTATGGTATCTACTGTATTCAATCAATGAACGACTACCAGACCCCTCCCTATCCCACTCACTCGGTCAGTTGCGATGCCGCAATGGTTAGCACGGGAAGGCTCTTTTAGCCATTTCATTTAGATAACAAACTTGACGAAATCGAGCTTCACTGTTCTCCCAACACAACTAGCTTCTAGATCCAATAATGGATCCCACCAGGTTTTTTGATAATTAATTGATGTATCAATAAAAGTACCCTATCAATTTTACCGTACACCTCCCCATCCTCATTCTCAACCGACACTCACTCAGTCAGTTTCGACGCGGCGGCCACGATTTTTAACCATTTCATTTAGATAGCAAACTTGGCATAATCGCGCTTCACGGTTCTCCCAAAACAAGTAGCTTCTCACCCCACTAATGACTATCACAAGGCTGGTATATTCATACACCAATCAATACTTATTTTTGATTATCGTAACCCAAATCTCACCCCCACTGCGATATCTACATCAATGAGTCAATACACGACTACCGTAATCTCAGCTACCGTGCCTCCCCCTCATACTCACTCAGTCAGTTGAGACGCGGCTGCAACGATGAGCACGGGGAAGGCGGCTCTCTCGGAAAGGAGATTACGATCGAGAAGTTTTACGAGATTACGCTTGATCTGAACATGGAACTACCGTAACCCGATATTTATGAATTATCGATTTATTGTTATCACTTGTAAACTAGCAAACCCTGTGTTTCAATAAGAATCTAATAGCCACTTTGCTAAATTCAAAGGCATTGAACACCAGACTTCAGATGGAAAAATAAACTTGCTCATTCTACGTTTCACAAGCACTAGTAAAGCACTGACTCAATCAGAAGTCAATCAACTCTTCATTATAAGTGACAAATAAATAAACTTTAACGAAATACTGCGTTTGCTAGCTGTCCAACAGAATGATGGTTGGCCTAATAAAAAGAAGAAAAAAACAAAAAAATTGCAAAATTATATACTAGCAACGACTGCGTTTGTACGTGGTATCATAATCGAGCACGACAACATGAAAGTGATGGTCAGAACGCACCAAATCCTAAAAAAACCTTTCACTATTGTGTTTCAAAAGCACTACTAGGGATGAGTTTTTCCCCAAAGCTGATTCTCGCTCCAGCTCGGATATTTTTTTTTTACCACGCAAAAATTAGTCGGAAGTTTCTCGTAACAAACATTCCATACATAACCACCAACCTGATTGAAGTGTATCTCCTGCTTGACTGCAATGTGTGCGGCGATACTGCAGTACTCCTGTGGACAGAGACCCGCCGTCACCGCTGTTTCGCCCTGACAATTGTACTCGTCACATTACTGCTTCATATTCTGCATGAAAGCAGCTTCTTTAGCGCGACAATGTTGGGCTTATGGCTGTCTGCATAATAACTAACTAATGCATTGGGACTGTGTAAAGAATGAAGCATACCGCTTCCATATTTTTTTTAATATATCGGAATCATCGACCTTTGAGGTAGTTAGCACGAATCTCATACCAATCTGATGAAACTCAAGCATCCCAGGTTGTTTTTTTTTAAAATACAATTTTATTTTCACAACTAAATTTAAAGAATTATTTTTAAGTGTACGAACGAATTCACTTCCACCATTATCGTCATCCTCATGTTCAATCCCTTACCAGCATCATGCAGCACAGATCTCTCATGAGAACCAAACATTTTAATCAATCATTTTAAATAAAATTAAATACCTCGAAGTGCTGTCCCTGCATGAGCATCGTGCACGCCTGCGTCAGTCGCTCCCTGTAATTGTTAAATTATTAAATTTGAAATATTAAATCCCGTAACTTCGGAGCTTCACGATTACAATGAAGGAACCTTGTTTCGTACAACAATGATAGTGTCTCGCTTACCTCTTCCAAACACATATTTTCTGGATGATTTGACTACTCATTCTAACTACCCGGGACATTGCCGCTGCGTCGAAACAAAAACATAAAAGAAAACATTTTGGCAATCATCGTCTCTGAGTTCGCGCCAATAGAAAGATATGCACAACCCTGCACTATCATCATCACATACGAACTCGAAAATGTTTCATATTAAAATGCCCACCACTTCGATGTTTCACGTTCGGAATCTGAGACGTTCACACTAACAAGCCACAATGTGTTCTTCGAATGTCATAGTCACGCAACATAACTGCATACCTAAGCATTATCTAACCCGTCACTTCCCCGCCACACAGTACCTATCTATACCATTCCCTCTAGCCAAGCAACAGTGCACTGATACGACCTCATCATAAATACCAATCGATACTCACGTTCTGTTGAGCAAGCCCTGTGCATCTAGTGCACCCACCGCCTCTCGGATTCACCCTCTCGATATCTCACTTGTTCAGCGTTTGGAACAATTTCAATTCCGTTTCTCTAACCCGGCGCATCAATTAAACTTCATCCAATCAATTAACTGTTTTACCCTCTCGATAACTGACTTGTTCTGTGCCTGGAAGAGCAGCAATGCCTCCATCCATCGGACCGTCGCATCGCGCACCACGGAGTCCGAAGCGAGAAGTGAGACCTGAGATGATAAAGATAGAGAAATATTTAATAATTTGAATAACAAACGTCATATACATTATCTCCAACTCTTTTTCATCGAATATATGTACTGAGAGCGTGGAACTTGTTCCCCACAGGTTGGTATACGTCTGAACTTTTCGAAAAAATATAATTACAACGTCTATCAGAGATTTACCATCAACGAAGTTAAATTTTTACCCGCTATATTGCAGACGCGAATTCTACTCATATTGCCAGCAAGAAATGGAAATGATAATGATGCATCCACATCTTGAAGACTTATAAAACTAATTAAACTTCTAGATTTCGTTCGTGATCGACGGTCTTAATACCCTACAAGATCAATAAATATTATCCTACCGTACTCTCCCAACACAGTAACCCCACTCACCAACTCCTCAGGCCACGCGTTTCTCTCCATGGGCGCGAGGTCGTTCAGCGCCGGCACCATTATCGAGAAGAGTCTGTAGATATTGATTGATTATCGATTTATTGATTCGAGATTTCGGTATCTACCAGTTCTCCTACTGCATAACATTCTTTAACCTTCATCTCCGTACCCAATCCATCGATTACCGTATCCCTACCGTACCCCTCACTACTGTACTCACTCCAATCTCTCCGCTCTGCTGTCCCTCTTTCCCACTGCTCTGAACATGGCGGGCAGTGCTCGCACCCTCTCGGCCGTCTCAGCCCGCTCGATTGCCCAACGGAGGTAGATAATCGAGAGACGCTGCAAATTATTGCTTCTTGTTGAATAATAATAATAAAAAAACAAAACTGAACAACAACATTAATCAAGAAATGGCCAAGAAATGGTACTGAAATTGATAATGGATACTGAATTAGCCGCACGTATTGAAGTCCTTCATAAAATAAACTTCGATGTAGGCAGTGTGGAACGAGAATTCGGCTATCTAGATATCCCTCCGTGAAAAATATAGGCATGTTATGATTTTATTTACAGATAACGTGATGAGAACATCAAAGTTCTTTAAAAATTACAAGTACAAAATCAGCGTGGAACCGCGATTCACCTATTTCAGATGAAAACACCAAAGCAATACAAAAACTATTCAATATTGGCAATTCCCTCGAACAAAGATCAAATACCAAAGATCAAAGATCAACTGACAAAGTGCATCTGATTGCCGTCCTCGATCAGTCGGACCAGTCCATCAACGGGGAATTGGATCGCCGCATTCCCGCGCACGCGCTTGTTGTAGTGCGTCAGCAACTCGTTGATCTTCAAATTTATTAATATATATTAATCCTCTTGCAACCCCAGTATTATCGTTTCGTCATGCACTACTCGGAAAATGAAGAAAGCGTAAAACAGCAATGCTCGATGTTTGAGATTGTCGTTCCAAATTGATAATTTCAGTTTATTACTGCGTTACTGCGATGACTGTACTGTATTGCAGTGCATCATATCTGAAGACTGCAAGAAGCGAGTGTGAAACGCTAGTTCGCTGTGAGTGAAAAATGGAAAAAAGTCGTCACTTTCAGCTCTCACAATTTCCTGAGTTTATTGAGACAAATTTTCGCGTCGTGCATTCTAGCACTTAAATCTGTTCAAGTACTAATCAGGAAACACTCAAATCCCTTGCTCAAAAAACTTCCGCTTTCATCGTTTCACAATTCACCTGCACTATCGCACATGGGCCAGAAATTCTTCACATACGAGAGGACCCAACTATCGGATTTCGCCTTCTACCGTATCCAATCAATTATCGATTTCCTTCTTATTTTTTCTACCGTATACCGTACCTTGGCAAGGAATGGCAGATCGGGCGAGGCCTTCTCCAGAATCGGCACGAGATACTTATTCGTGAACAATTGCAGTCCGCTGTCGGTGGACACGAATGTCAGACGGAGGAAGATCACTTCCACTGAATCGAAGGGTGGTTTGAAACGAGTTATTGAATTTTTGCCAAGCAGAAGCCTAATGCCCAAACTTCATGGCGTCGAACGCAGTAAACTTCAACCTTGTAACGCTAAAATTTAAAAAAAATGCATCATCATTACACCCGTATTAGGGCCAACCAAATGCCGGCTGATGCGGAAATCAAATTCAAAGCCTGGGTTTCCCTCTCCTCAAAGCAGGAAATATTTTCTATTTGTCATGCTCCCTCTATATTTAGTCTCTTGCCTCTCACCTTCTCCTTCATTTTCGATCGAAATTTCCTCTTTCACAGATTCAGAAGTATCCATGGCTTCTGTCATCTAAACAATCGAAAGTGATTACTATACCCTCCACCAATCAGTTACTGTAGGATGCATGCGCTACCTTGTGTACCGTATACGCGTACCAAGGAATCGATCGATAAATCTTTACTTTCTCGTCATTCGTCGCGAGACCAAACAACATTTTCGAAAATAATCAGAGCAACTGCATACACAAAACAGCGATTCACTACGAGTTTTGTATATTGAATTTACTTTGTGTTGAACAATCGAAGGGTCATTGAACAAACTAGAGAAAGCTGACCAGAGAGATTACGGGGATGAAAACACAAGAAGCTAGTGATAACTATCATAACTATAATAAGAGGCTCGCCGGGTACTCAATCAATCGATAATTATCGGTCGAGATACGGTAAATCAAAGGAGTGTGTTGTGTACCTATGCAGTGGGGGTGTTATAACAGGTGCAGCGAGTTGGAAGCGAAAGGGGGCCATACAATACAACTGAAGTCTACTATGGGAAACCTTTTCTACACAATAGAAAAAGCATCGGCGGATAAGGGAAAAGGGTGATACGGTAGACTACCGTACTCCCGCTACTCTCTTCCTCCTTACATTCGCTCGATCAACTTCTGGGCAATGGTTGATCCGAGTTTGGCGGGCGAGTCGGTAACCTGCAAAGTTCATGTTTCACCTCTCATACTACTACACTGCGGTTCCAATTCACTCGATAATGGGATGGCCTTCTCACAGTAAAAAAAAATGAAACAGTCGATCTACACACATAGTTCTTGCTTCAAAGATGTTACTTGAGACACAAGTCCCCAATTAATACAGTAAATGAGAAGCACACAGGGGCATCAATAATCAATCTACCGTAATCCCAACTCACCGTTACTCCGGCCGCTCTCAATGCCTCCATCTTGTCAGTGGCGCCTCCCTTTCCTCCAGAGATAATCGCTCCGGCGTGGCCCATTCTGAACAAGTGGGATTGATGTTTCGACAAAACCATAATAGTATATCTGACAAGAATATTCAATAACCCGTCGATTTTCCTGCCAATGAAAATAATTAAAATTAAACACAGTATTCGATACACCTACAGTACCCTCATCCATCTACCGTACCTTCTGCCGGGTGGGGCGGAGATTCCGGCGATGAAAGACACAACCGGCTTCGAGTTCTTGCCAGAGTTGTCTGCAATTTCGGGATAAATAAATCAGTTGTCGATTACAGATAGTACCGTATTCCTGTCGATTACAAATAATACCATAATCAATCAAAATATCATACGCTGGGTGAGATAGGCCGCTGCCTCCTCCTCCGCCGATCCGCCAATCTCGCCAATGAGGATGATTCCCTTTGTCTCGGGGTCCTCGAGGAACACCTGAAATATTGAAGGTTTAGTAAAGATCAAAGATCAAAGTGCACGTCAGAGATTAAAAGGTAAATTACTTACCTGGAGGCAATCGATGAAGTTGGTGCCGTTGAAGGGATCTCCGCCGATTCCGACGCAGAGGGTCTGGCCTGAACAAGTTATTATTGAACTACCGTCATAAATGCATTGGTTCTTGTCAATACATTGATCATTGATTCTTGACACCAAGAGCCCTATGAGCATCATACAGTAACGAGTACAAACGGCCAATCTTAAGTCAATCAATAACCCTTCCTCACCGAGTCCGACTTGGGTGGTCTGATGGACAGCCTCGTAGGTGAGGGTGCCCGAGCGGGAGACGATTCCGATCTTTCCCTAGAAACAAATAGATTATTTATTTTACACTTCGAATGCACCGTAAAATCATTTCTCGCAAATTCGAGCCCACTTTAATGGCGGTACATAACACGGATGCAACAGGGATTTTTAAAGTTCCTGAATCTCCCTTAAAATAAATACTCACCTTCTTGTGGATGTGTCCGGGCATGATTCCGATCTTGCACTCTTCGGGAGTGATCAGACCGGGACAGTTTGGACCGACCAATCGGGTCTTCGACTGCTGCACCAGACGGGCCTTCACGGCAACCTGACAAATACATATCATTTATACTTACAACTAGAATTTCAAAGAGTATTATTGTTTAACATGTCTGGCAAAACCGTACTGTTTGAACTCTGAATCAGCTGAATGTATAAGAACTGTGAAACGCCAAAATGCATGGGTAAACGCTATGATTTTTTTCAAACATTGTAATAGACCAGAAGGAATTATCACATCGATGATTCGTAGTCAAGTCATAAACCAGGAGTGAACCCCCAACTGACCATGTCCTGTTGCGGGATTCCCTCAGTGATACAGACGACGAGGGGAATCTCGGCGTCCATCGCCTCAAAATAACATTTAAATATTTTTTAAATATATATTAGTACATTTTATCGAATTTTTACGACGTTATGTGTGGAAAACAACAAACAGCTCACAAATTCATGACTCGAATTTTTTTGCATATCTTTAATTTAATTTAATTAAAAACCTCATGGATGGCGGAGGCAGATCCTGCGGCGGGCACGTAAATAACGGTCGCATCGGCTCCGGTCTTCTCGCGGGCCTCTGAAAGCCATTAATTATCATGGAAATTCAAGGAAAATCTGTCATTCCAATGCCACATTCGCACTGATAAGGGGCAAACGACAAATTCCAGTGAGGTGATGTTAGAATTTATTCCAATTTACAACAATATTCGCAAGCTGTTGAACCCCCCACAAACTGCGTTTCGAACAGCGATAGAGGTGGCAAACAAATGCTGCGCGCGCGTTGTAACAGCGAGACTAGTAAGAGCGGCGGGGGGAGCGGATATCGAGTAGTATTCTCGGTTCAGATCGGAAGATAAGGGGGATCCGCATCTCGTTTTGTGCTAGATTCTAACCGATTCAAAACAGATAGTATATGTACAAGGTGTGGGCGTGTTGGGGATCGAAAGACGCTATTTTATTATACAATTTATTTTTTGAAAAAAGACGCGTACCCTTGACGTCTCTGAACACGGGCAGTCCCATGTGCGTGGATCCGGCTTTCTTGGCGTTGACTCCACCGACGACTTTCGTGCCATAGTCGATCATCTGCTTGCCGTGGAAGGAGCCCTGAACCGCATCATCTAGTTTTCTGACGAAATTTCAGCATCCTCGTCAAAAATCATCATTTTTTCTTGAAACTTTTAGCATTTACCCGTTTCATTCACATCTTTTCTGAGATTTGTTCTTCGATATAGAATATCTGGCCGATAATACCTGCTTTCCGGTGAAGCCCTGGATGATGACTTTGGTGTTCTTGTTCACTTTGAGCGCGTTGCGCGTGTTCTCGTACGAGAGTGCGCGAACGGGCACGGCCCAGGCGGAGAAGCGAGACAGCATCCTGAGCGATGTATTAAGATGAAAAACTGTAAAAAACGGACCGAGAAAAAAGCAAATATTCAATAAACAAAATTCGACAACGAAACCAAAAACGAAAGCCGCAAACGACTACCTACCGTAATACGGAAAATGAAAGACTCACCACAATCTATCGAGAACTGACTTTTCAACAAAAGATTACGGTAGAAATTTATTGATTTTTTCATTTGCTGTGTTTGCTGACATTTCGATATATTTGTCGTTCTTCACGTGTGCATAACGTCTCTTTGAGATTCAATATTCATTTCATCGTATGTCTAACAATTGATAATACATTTTTCAAACGATGTTCGAACACAAAATTGATAAAGGGAGATAGAGGGGGGCATAACAGAATATGAAACAAGAATGACTCTGGTTTTCGATTGCCGATTGGGGGGGGGAGGAATTCCGAAACAACCGTAACCTCCGGTTAGCGAGAGATTTACGATTAGATTCAAAATATTAGTGGTTTATATAATCTTCGAATAATCTGAACAACTTTAGCGAATTACAAAACAAAGCGAGAGAAAGAAATCTGGGATAATGCGAAAGAAAAAATATTACAGTATTAGAACAGTATTAGAAAACGTATATAAGCTTCTACGAATCAGGGTTACGGTATATCACTGAAAATCAATATCATGCAGATCAGGGGGAGAATCCGAGGAGGGGAAATGATGCGAGATGGGGGCGGGGCAGGGGCCATTCAGCTATAGCAATCGATATGGAGGAAGTACGGTAGATCAGGTGCTACGGTAGGTCAGTCTATTCGAGAGAGCGCTTCTATCCATACTAGCAACGTGGTCGGGGTTACTGTACTACGAAAAAGTAAAGAGCATCACAGATTATCGATTGATTTGGGAGGGGGAGCAGGTTAGAGCAAGGGATTGAGGGGTGAAAATAACATATCGATCGAACCACACTGGGACTTGTCTTCTTTTGGTTGCGCAAGATTGCTTACTGTATACCACACACTGGGGGTACGGTATCGATTGATTCATTATGATTTTTCGACTAACAAGCACGGTCTCTATAATATAACACAAATCGGTGAAACAGGGAAGGGAAGCCTAGCAATATTATAGCGTGTGATAGGGGTCGATAAGCTACCGTACCTACTATCGATCCTGGGTGGTCTCGGGTGGAAAACATGAGGAGGGGAGAAACGGGCATACATGTACACAATATGAGAACGATTTGAGTATTGGGGGCGGGGAAGAATACAATAGGAAATGAACAGATTATGGCAGGCTGTGCGATGAGTGTATTAGTGGGAGGTGTCTCGTGTTTAGTTATCGATCAACGGGAAGGAAGGAGGGGCGGGATACGGTAGTATCCCACTATACTTGTAGGGCCTGAGTGGGTGGGTGTTAGTCAGAGAGTGGAGAGAGAGCATGAGAAACGGAGAGAGTGTCTACATGTCGCTCTTCTCCTTTCTGCAGTAGAGTTCCTTGAGTGCCTTGAGCTCCTCGATTAGGGCCTTGTTCTGGTTCTCGAGCACCGCCACACGGTTCTCCAGACACTTCACGTACTCCTGCAAGTAGCATAATTAATTAATTAATTAAATTACTAATTAATTAGATTATTTATTTATTTATACCCATAAACTACAGTGGTCACTACCCAAGCAACAATCCAGTTTCGCGCACAGCATGAATTTCCCGGCCAGCAGCGAAACTAATGCTACGCGTGGAAATCCAGGAAACGAAATATTCTCAATATCCCAATACCCCAATATTTGAATATTTTAGCTTATTGTAACGTTGACGACTTCTCCACTTTACCCGGGGCTCCAAAACGAACCTATCTTCGAAATTAGAACACCCGGTGATACTGGGCCGCACATTCCGCATGTATAATTTATGATCCACGCTCATTAATAATCCTCGCGGTATCAGTTAAAATTCCGTAATCAACTCACAGATTACCTAATAATTCTTCACGTCTACTAATAAATAAATAAATGATTCAAACTCACCCACCTTCATCTTTCTCGTGAACCCCTTCACAGCTCTCACTAACTCCTCTCACTAGCCCCATTCTAGTTAACAAATCAGTGGATTCTCTACACATTTTCGAATATTCAACCCTCTCACCTTCTTCTTCCTCCTGCACTCCTTGGCGGCCTCTCTGTTCTTGAGCAGTCGCACCTGTCGCTTCCGCGTGCCCTCGTCCTCACCGCCCATACCGCCTCCTGCAAATATTCTAACTTACTAACAAATAAGCATTAATTATAATTATTAAAATCAACAATTATATTGAAGTTCAGCCAATAATTTAATTAAAGTGGTTCGGCCCGTTCACAATATCGAAGTGTGAAAGCTACTCTATATTTAGTAACCCACTGATGCATCAATTCACCTGGTGAAAACGATAATTTTACACTAATACCCCCCCCCCCCCTATTCAATCATAAACAAAGTTGTAGCTAATATATTTACCTGATCAGTTCGACAAATTGACACTCCCATCAAATGCCATTTACAATCCCCTGCGGCAACCTCAATCTCCCATATGAACGAAAACTTCACCTTTTTTCCATAGTTGCTAGAATTTCAACAACAACAAAAATCAATAACCACCCTCTACCGTATCCTACCGTACCCCTCCCCACTCACCGTGTCCTCCCGTGGGCGAGGGCGACGAGTCGTATCCCGTGGACGACATCAGCGAGGACGTCCAGTCAACTGCAAATCGATCGATCGATATCAGAACTTCCGCACGGGACCCAGAATCGTTCAATCATCTTACCGTAATCGATCCACACCACACAACCCTCCTCGACCCCTTATCTGTCTTCTATTTATGTGCCCTCCTCCTCTTCTTCACCCCATCACCATCCTCCCCTATCACTGTCTATCAATGACGTCACTTCTCCCCCTTCCTTCCCCTCTCCTATCGATAAGGTTGCTCCCCGACACAAGACGACCTGGCTCCCTTTCTATTTCGTCATTTTTGCCCCTCGGTCTCTCAAAAAGGCATGAACTCTAGCCTGCAAAGTTTCCATCTTCAATATTCATGACTGCAAGGAGGGCTCTTGAGGGCAAGGAATGGGGAATGGGGTGATGGATCAGAGGAAAGAAGGAGGTGCAGAGAAAAAGACAACGATGATGCATATATTCCCGATATCTCGCTAGCAAAGAGGGAGTCACATCGCGGAAGTTGCTTCCATAATTCAGATCGCCACTGACTCAATATATAATATTTTCTAGTTGCCCTTTCCCAGAATAGCTGAGCAAACACGAACCAGGGAGATACGCGCACCACGAAAGTCATGAATCAACGAGAATTACGGGGTGAGCAGTTCATCTCTAAACAGCTAAAGAATCAAAACATTTAAAAAAAGATGAACCGTTGAATTCAAGCTGCACACACTCATCATAATGTATCCACATGTTAGCGCGTTTCAATTCAAGTGGCTTCTCTAGTGGGAAAGAAACAGTAAAAGTTAAATTCTTGTCAGGAATTCAAGTTTCACGATGCATAAAAGCTAAAAACACACACTAGTGAGATTCACGCCGCACGCTCACCATTACTCAATAAGAACTCCACAAACACTAATTTCGCACTGGCATCTTGTAGGTAACACCATTTTCTTAAGCTACCTGTCCATTTCGCGATTCAGTACAATTTCACACGATTACGTAATATCACTAATCTGCGCTCGAAATTGGATACATACACTATTTTAGTGGAAATCAAAGATCAATCAACTATCTACCTCCTTTCCTATCCATATACTCATCGTCGTCTCCCATCATTCCTCCCCCTCCCGCAGCCAGTGATTCCCTCAGCGTCAACGGCATGCCCCTCTGCCCTCCTCCATTCATGCTGCCCGCCGGCCCTCCATTCTGCTGCTGCTGCTGCAGGTGCTGCGACTGCTGCAGATGGCCGTGGGCGTGGCCGTTGTTCTCGTTCAGCTGCGCATCGTCGTACATCCTCCGGCCCCGACGGCTCCCGGCTGCAGAATTGGCAAGGCTTGCGACAGATGAAATCGAGGCGAAAACATCTTTGAAAGTGGGCGAGAAGAGTAGAATAGACGAGACTATGTATGAACCATAATCACCAAGCAAAACTTTGCAAAAATGCAGGGTTCATAGAGGAAAACCAGGGTATCATCGAAACGAAAGACAAGAAGAGCAGAATAAAGAAGAGACGAGGAGGAAAATGATAAACGTGAGTTGGTTGTGTCACGATAACGGAGAGTTTCTTGCGCATGAGAGGGGCACAGGTACATTCCAGGTTCGGTGATCAACAATAAGTGATTACATAATAATCGTTAATCTATTGCCGAACACCTGTCCTAGATACTTGGAAAAAAACTACGCAAAACATGCCAAAATATTGCTACTTTTAGTAGACAAATACTATTCACGAGTCAAAATCAACCGAAAAAGTGCGTTTCAAAATGTGCAAAAACGCAAATTCTAGCAACAATTCAGCCTCTGTCTGAACGGGAATCGGGAGCAATCGGATTGGAACGAGAGCAGAGACACAGAGGTTGAGAGAGGGTAACGAGCGGCCAGAAAATAAGCTGCTCAGCATCCGGCTCGGTATCAATTCCCCATTGCTGCGCGATAGCCTATCACAATTGGGACATCCCCTACAAACTAGGCTCTCAGCGACGAAATAACGGGGTAAATGGAGAGATTTCTCGGTCGCTTTCACACATCGACGAGATTTCTCACTCACTTGCGGCCTCAAAAAACGGAAATGCTTCGGCCGAGCGGGGAGGAAATAGCGGGAAGACTACCGAGAGGAATGGGAAGGGAGTAAGCGAGGAGAGCAAAGATGACGTCTTCTTCCAAGAGGAAATATTGAAAATCGAGAGTGTGCGGTGGCGGTAGTCGCGGTTGGGGAAGAAAGAAGGAAAAAGGGATGGATGGAAAAGGTCGATGAATGATAGATAGTTGGTGAGGAGAGGAGAGGTCAGAGAGACAGAGAAATATGGGGAACTGACTGTGCTGAGGATATTGTGTGCTGGAATAAGTGAGTGAATTACCGTGAGAGACGCGGGGCACCCAAATATGAATTGACACTCGGTGACGGAATACGCGAAATATGGCGATTCCACCATGTAATTCATCGGTTATCCACTACTTCTGGCCGATCGAGTGAGAGACGAGGTTATCAGTGGAGAGGAGCGATAGAGATATAGAACTGAGACAATCGGAGGAGAGAGGAGAGGGCGCAACCAGATCTAATCTTTACTACAACCAACTACTACCGCCCGCCGCACTACTTTCGCGTAATCGATATGCGCGTGTACCGCACGTAGCCGCCGCAGTCCTATAACGAATTCAGTCGAGCGCGCCGATTTATGCGAATTATGGACGACGTTCTCTCAATTTAGCCAGCTCTTTCGCGCTAGAGGAAAGTAAACGATGAGGCCGCGGAGTGAAAAGAAGGCGCACGCAGCGGAAATTGTGAGGCGAATATTCGATAAATGAGAAAGTAGAGTGTGAGGACAGAGTGTAGGGGCACATGGGAAATATGAAACGTGCAATTGAAACGCGAAAACAGCTAAAAACAGCTAGCGCTAATTGCAAAAGATGCGAAAAAATCAACTTTCGATAGAACAAGGCCGATTACGATTACGGTAGCCAAGTTTGTTGCCGAACCGTTTTCTGGTTTTATTTCCAGGACTATTTTTTTAAATAATTAAATTTGAATTTATTTATTGCAGAATAAGCTCCAGAATGTTCAGTGAGTCTGGATTACAAGAAAGCAGCTGCCTTTGCTAGCAATTGCTCAAAACACGCGCGCACACACTCACTAGACATGCTAGATAGCAGAAGAAGGGGGAAAAAGACGGAAAGAAAGAAAGAAAGAGCTCTAGAACGAGCGGCGGACAGAGCGGTTGGAAGAGAGGCGGAGGGAAGAAAACATGCTCTCCGTCTAGGGAGATTCCCAGAAGGCTCCTCGTCCATTCATCTTTCGGATTCAGTCGTGTATGCGTCTGTCACGGACACTAATCCATTCTCTGCCATTCATCGCCTACACAATCCCACTAGACTATGCGATGGCTATTTTCTACATGATCAAATATGCATCTAGATTGCTTGAAAGCAGCTGTTAATCCACTCTAGAAATCATTCTGCAATGGGCATTTATCAGGAGCAGTTGAATGAACAGTCAAGCGAGGGTTGATGTTGAGCCCTTTTGTGAGGAAATAGTGCGGGATTGATTCCCGATCTTCGAGGTAGATCATTTACTCAGATGCTGGGGCGCACACACACGAGTGCTCTTCAGGAACGCTGATTCCGAGCACATTTATCGTCTCTTCATTCTACCTCATCTCTCGCCGGTCAGAGAACCGAGAGAGCATTGCGAACGAAGAGAAGCAGACCATCCATCCTGGTTCCACAGATAACTTTCTCCCTTTCGTCTCTGGACTCTCTCACTTTCTACTGATCTCTCTTCTCCGTCGACGATCTGCTCCCACTCCACTCTTCTCTTTCCGTAACTCTTCTCAAACACGAAATCACATTGATTCTCCATACACTCGCAGTGAGGGGGAGATACGACGGACAGAGTTATTACTGGTTACGAACAGCACCACAGTACACAGGATACGAAAGGAGTGGTGAGAAGAAGTGCAGAGTACAATCTCGTGAATTGTTATAAGCAATTTTGTTCTAAGGTGTAATTCATACCTTTCTCACTTCCTCTTTCCCAACATGGACGTTTTTCTTACACAAATGAATCTACAGTAAATAATGTTCTTCATGTTCCCACAGTCGATCCAAAAAATGAAGAATTCTCAATCCCACCCATACCCTCTTGAAGCTTCAATCAATGCTCACATCCTTGCGAGAAGAAATGAGTGTACTTATTTTTAAAAAAACCCCTTCCACAATAAACTCATTTTCCCCTCCCTTCCTGAAGCCCCAATCCACACTCACCTCCTTGCGAGAATGAGTGGTCCTGCATGCCCTTGAGCGTGTGCATGTCGCCCGTGCTGCCCTCGAATGCTGCAAAAACGAAATTGATGGGGGAACTTGGAGGGTAGATCCAAATCCAGGCTCCCCTTGATTCTTGTGGGCAAAAATTGAGGATGGTAAAATCTTATCAAGCTTTTTACGGATATAGATAACGGGCATCCCCGAATTGATCGCATCATTGATGTAGCCCATTCTTGTTTTCCCTCATTCAATTCTTCACTACTCAGCGAACTCGCGCAATCACCACATCCATAAACTTTCTTCAATATTCGTTGACTATTCGGAATCAAGTGTGTTTCACTATCACTACATTATCTCATTCAACACTGAAACTATTGTTCTTTCTCTTTCATCTCTTCGAGTAAAAAAATATGCAATCATTTTCGAAAATACACCTACCGGAAGTGGGCGTGATCTGCGAGGTGCGCGCCACGTTCGCCAGCGAGGCCGCCGTGATCAGACTCAGCTGCTAAAATTAACTTAATTAATTAACTAATTAATTAACCTAATAAATAAAAATACTCCGATGACTCAGAAGCGCATTATCGCACACGCAAAGGTTCGCTGCGATGATTTAATCCAATCAACCAATATCTCGCAGCGTCAACAAGTGTCAATTAGCGTGGCGCGTGAAATCACGAGTCTTCCCGGAACACTCATAATTGGCTTGCTGTGCTCATCTTCTCATACTACTCTGCCCAATTTCCGGGAAGTTTGAGAGGATTGAAAATTTGAGAAGCACTTAGCGCGACGTAACGAGCGAAACCATTCAGTTAAAAGAAAGAAAAACAAAAAAAAATCATTGATGCAAGGGTGCTATCAAGGCTGGAATCACGGCCGGCGACTCTCAGGCAGGCACAAAATGTGGTGTCTGAGCGAGATAGCATGGGAAAACGAGAGAGCACGCCGCCTCAGGGTGGGTTTGGGCCACTGCGAGCGAGTGACGTCATCGGCCCCAGAGAGAGAGAGCGGCGGCGCTGGCGGAGAATTGCAGGCTCGGAGGGGAGGAGGAAGTGAGGGATCTCTCCCTTCATATAGAGCTGTTATCCCTGCCAGAGAAGGGAGAAAGCATGCATAATGGCGATACTTCCATGAGAGGTTGGTTTGAGGGACGGAACAAAAAGTATGGCCGCCCAGCAATTCATAAGACACACACGCACAAGAGGGATTTCGGGCTTTTTTTTACTTATTCAAAGAGACTCAGTTCGGAATTCGAGGGGAAATAGTCTGGAAAAGATCTGAATCGAAAGAAAAAATTGAGAAAATGTTCTAGGAACTTCTCTGTTTTTTTTGCCCGGGCTACGACCGCTCTGAATGTGAAGGGGGTATGAAATACGAATGATAGTGAGAGCACACTCTGCGAGAAAATGCTGTTCCAAAATGTTCACTAAACATTCGCACCCAACTCAGCCACTTGGCGTTCAATAAGTCAATCTACCGAGACGGACGAAAGAGTGAAAGAAAGCAGAGAGTTGTGCGGAGGGAAATACATCTCCAAGGTTTCTCCGAGGACTCCACCGGCTCAAACCGACACAACGCAAATGCCTGCTGCGAACGTTCAGAAAGTCAATTTACTAAATCGGAGCGACGAAGAAGAAAAAAAGAAGAAAAAAACAGCAACTTAAATGCATTACTTCGTGCTTTCGTCTCGATTTTTTTATAGATCAAATATTATTGGGATGACTATTCGGGGCGTTCAATAAGTCAGTCAATCTCTGCCGACTCGAGAGACGGGGGAGAGCCGAGAGGCAAAGAGAAGAGAGAGTTGTTGCAAGAGCGCGTGTGTTTGTGAACTTCCACATCTCTCCCTTCTTCTTCTTTCTTTCTCCTGCTCGGTTCAATTCCCCCCCCCCCTGCCTCTCTCCATTCGCCATTGTCTCTCGCCTGGTCTAACCGACGAGAGAGCATGGCCAAGTGAGAGAGAGAGAGAGCCTGCCATCACTCCGCCACCACCACCACGGCACATGACGTATCTACATTCTAACCCCCTTCCGTCCAATGTTCAGCCGCGTCTCTCCAGTTTGCACACTCTCTAGCCGGTTAGAGAACGCGAGAGAGCATGGCGAATCGAGAGAGTGGAGATGCCCGACGGGAGACACCCGAGAACGCTGGGAACCCTATGCACCGGGCCGGCCCCGGCTAGTAAAGCGGATAATTCCGGTAACGGCCCCCGAAATGGAATACTCTCTGACTAAGTACCCGCTGATGTCATTCTGTCATTTCGAGTTAGCTGTCCCTACGAATATGCACCCATAATCCCGCTGGTTTTCGAAAAAAGGGGGGTACTTGGAATGAGTAAGGCTTCATGGTATGCCTATAATAAGTTTGAACCCATGAATTACAAAATCAAAAGTTTTTCTATTGTAAATCCCTTGTGACGCGATAATCGCATCTTCTCTAAGTCAAGTCTACAGCGATCATCTAATCAAGGAGTCAAGGCGCGAAGCTAACGCAATCGAGTGCAACATTCGCACTCAGAGCCGAACGTTCGAAAATCAAACGATCACCGAGCAGTAAGTGTCACCCATTCGCGGCCTCCTCCACCATTCGTGAAAAGAGGGAGGAGGAGGGGATCATTGAACCACTCGTCTCACTTCTTGAGAGTGCGCGAGGGGGTGAAGAAGATATGGGAAAACAACTAATGAAGAGCTCACACTCGATGCTAAGATCCTCTCATAACATCCAATCTTTTGCTAATCAGCTGAAATGAAGCTAAAGTGCACTGAAAAAAATAAAAATTTCCGTGTCGGATTTCACAGAGGAAATGTTAGTTTTGTGTGGGCAAAAGCTTTCCTCGATCGAAGATCCGATCGCATAAAACTGATCAATGGCTCAGGATGGTGACGCTATCTTACGAAATCGTCGTCATTCATTACCTCAGTCCTTGCGAAGAAAACAAGCATGCTAGACTTGCCATCATATTGATATCAGGGTCAAAGAATATTCATAATCCTGATAACCGTGTAATAGGGGATAGTGTCATGGTCATCAACCGTTTCCCCGATATCGTCATTTCCCGCCGATAGTGAGGATTCCATTCAGCGGATGACGATGGGTAGAAAGATAATAATGTGCTAAGATGCTAACAAAACAATGGAATGTTTTCATCTATCCAAGCTTCCCAGGGGAAGCGATAACATAACCATAACAATGGTTATGATCTTCCACTAGCACGCTACACTTTTCGATTAACTAATTCTGACTGGCATTTCTTTCCTCGCCAATAGAAATTGTCTCTCTGTGTCATCCCCCCCCATTAGCACGTCACTCGCCCATATCACCTTCCTTCCCCTCTCCTTATCTCCTAACCTTCAGCCCCCACTTTATCGCCGCTGTGCAGAGATTGGCCCAACACTCACACGTGCACCTCTATAGATGCTGTTCCCCTCCTTCTTATCTCTGATCTGCGAAAGAATATTCGATCTAAGGAGAGGCGGGAGACTAGGGTATCTCTAACCCCTAAAAGCGCATGTGACTTGAAGAGACATCAAGTGAGCTAGGGACAAGGCAACTGGTGTAGGGTCCCATACGGTTTCTCCGACCGACGAGAGAGTGCACGAAACGAGGAGACCAGGCGAAACCTCTCGCCGAATTTTGAAGGAAAGCGATGCACCGTCTCAGTGACATCATCTCCCTTTCCTCCTGCTCCTCTCTTTCTCTCGCTGCCCTCTCTGACCGTAGCTCTGTGTCCGACAACTACACAAAGCGGTACTCCCAATTGCGGGTGCCCTCGAACTCAAAATAGTGTTATGGGGCAGCAGGCGATCAAAGCGCCAACGTTGCGTTATACTAGTTAGCGCGGAGCGCATGACACATGTTTTGGGTTGGGAAGCTCTCCTACAGTAATCCTACTCGCCGGGTCGAAGTCGGCACCGACCTTCTCTCGATATCTTTCGATGACAGCGCAAGAAAGGGGAGGAGATGCGAGGACGTTGATCTCGAACAACACTATCGTAATCCTTTCTTCATCCTACCGTATCACTTACCGTATTGTAGTCTCCGAGCGAGATGTCGCCACCGTTGAGCGGCATTGGGTGCAGCGGGCCTGAATGACGCTAGCTAATTCTCGATGCTATCGCATCTTTTACTATTCCCTACTTTCTTGATGAAACAGTAGCATCCTACCGTAGGCAACGCCTACTATTCGGAACTGATCGAAGTATAGTAGGAATTGGTTTCGCCCTATCGTCCCCCCCCCCCCGCCCCTCCTACCGTATCTCCATCGTATCGTACCCTGTCCGAGGAGGAGGTTGTTCGACAGGGGCGAGTTGTACGGCGACGAGCCCATCGCTCCGTTAGAGTTCTGCTGCAGTTGCTGCTGCGGTGCGGAGGAAGTGGACGGGAGTAGACCGGAACGGGGGATCTGAAGGAGGCGGATGTGAGGTTGAGGATATCTATTGAAGAGTCTCTCTTCATGCCATTCTGATTAATTCAAGAGTAAAGAGAGTCTCTTCAAGAAAGGGAGTTATTCATCCTGACAGCACTAATCGGAAGGAGACTTGGGCTGGGGAAAGATTGGGAGACTAATTAACTTAGAGATTACATTTTATGGAAGATGGTTGAGAGTTGACAATGCCCACTTCTTCTTGTGAGGTAATAAGAGTAGAATGATTTCCGTGATCTTAGGTCTATCAAAACATCTGCTTTCTCTTGCTAAAGCCATTCATAGTCTACCTCTGGCTCTATTCATAGCAGAAAACACGAGTGTTTCACAAGGTTAGAAAAAGTGAATGCACTAGTCCGAAAAGGAATGCGTGTAATTCCGAATATTTTCCGATAATATTGTCATGAACGGCATTTTATCATTGTCCTTTTCGAAAATATAATCTGATAGGGGTTTTGGAATGAAAAAGGAAGAATAATAACAAATTGTAGGTGATTTATCCATAAGGTTTGGAGATGCAAAGATAATGCGAAACAATGAGGAAGTAAATGTTCACCTGTACATGCAAGGAATCGCCGGGGCCGTTCAGATTGTTGGTGGAGGTGCCTGAAGAATATATCAGTTAGCATTAGGCTTCGAGCTCAGTATGAAATGTGAAAGAATCGCCTATTCTTCCCCGGAAGAAAGGTTGAGTTTCACCTATTCTACATTTGACATGGTCATTGCATGTATCTAATTTATCGGCTGGGAATGATATAAAATATAACTCACTGGGGTTCTTGGCGCCCAGGTTAGCGAACTCTTTCATCACTAGGCAACTCGTTTGAATATGAAGAGTGAGAAAATTAGAGTCGTCGACGCTACGCCAAGGAGGTGTACTACTGATAGGAGGAGACGCGAAAAACGCTACTTAGAAGAACTCCCACCCTCTCATTCACCCCCTCTCCGAGTATCACTCACTATTTCAAAAGATCTTTCTTCTCTACTCTCTCCCACTATCTTGCTTGATCTTTTCTCAACTTTTAGCGATGTACTTTACATTTATTCATTCATCTCCCATAGACTTCTCGCCTTTTTGAACTTCAATTCGTCTAGCCTCAAATCTTATTGTCATTCATCGAAATCACATGAACGATATCCCCCGCGAAATTCTCTTCCTTATCCTTTCAATCTTATCTTCTGATATTGAAGAAGAAACGGAAGTCCTCGGATCAAGCCGGATTGACTAATCCCACACAAAAATGCCACATCAGCTGATCTCGTTCGAATTGAAATTGCATTTAATCACATCATTAGTCCTTTATTATTCCTAGAACGATCAGTTAAACAACACTTAAACTTGACTGATATGATTGAAGAAGCTGAGCTAAACTGATAGGAGAGACGGGAAAAACGCTACTTAGCAGAACTCCCACCCTCTCATTCACCCTCTCTCCAAGTATCGCTCACTATTTTCAAAAGATCGCAAGGTTGAAGAATGCGAAAATAAAAGTCAGTTGTCGCTCACCGGGCGTCGTGTCTACCGTACTGCCGAGCGAGGAGGCGTCCGGCGGCGAATCTTCCGGCTCCGTCTTCATCGTCTTGTCCACCGTCTCCAGATCCTTCAGGATCATCCTGCAATATCGATCGATGAGACTACCGTAACCCCAGACTTCTCGCCTATACCACAGTGTTCAGTTCACAAACATACACATTCTACTCTTCTCAGTTCCCCAACTCACCATGAAAACATTACCACCGTATCCCGATCCAATTACCGAGCTATCATAACCCGCAATGTGATTCAGCTACTGCTCATGTGGGAAGGAAGAAGGCAAAGGATGATTGCCCCCAGTCAGGTGGTTTGTCTAATAAGGAATCTCTTCGCCCAATCCAATCGTTCCAGTATCCTGATTAATAACTAGGGCTTAGTCGCGCTGATCGAAGCCACCACCCTCTCATCTTTTCCCTACAAGTCGTGCACTCGCTCTCTCATGCACGCGTACTCCCACACCAGTCAGCAAGTTTTCCACCCAATGTCAATTAGAGTCCCTTTCAGGCTTCAGTGTCACATCCACCTTCACACATTTCTGCAACATTATTTCTCCGGAGAATATTACCACCCCCATCTTTTGCACCACTCAGAGATCTTACATACTCAAACTTTAGACATCCCTGGATCTCATTAAAAGTTTTATCAAAGTTTCATTGAAGCTCGAATGATTTCATAATCATAAGGCACCTAATCTTCCAATATCAAGATCCCCACCAGATCAAACCACCCTCGCTTTGGGATCACAAAACCACCACCATAAACTCCATATATCCTTCTTCCTTTCCGCTATAAGTCCCCAATCAACTAGTTATAAGCCAATCAGGCCCAGATATTTGGTGCCCGGAAACCCCGTGATTAATCAACTGCTCCTTCTTCAAAGCCTTTCATCCTCTAGAGAACCGCGGCCAATTAACGCAATCATCGAGAGAGGGAGAAAGAGCAAAAGTCACGTCCCACGTATTCACACACCGCCTTCTCTCTAACTGAGAAGAAGCCTCGCATTTACTCTCCCCAGCCTATCCCACAGTTACCGTAATTCCAATAGTTATTGTATTTCCACTACTCGTGAGAAGAACGATGCTCGCCTCAAGTCAGAGCAGTTAGAACTCAGGAGTGTCACAATGATGAATGACGAATATGATGAAGGGCCAAATTGTTCATTGTCACAGCATTGTGACAGCTCCAGTTCAAGCACTGTCCTCAGTTCTTCAACGCGCTCTCCCGTTCACTTTTTTTACAGGAATCCCCCAGGCGATGCGCCAACCGATACAACGACACTACATCTAGCAAAAGCATCCCGAGACTTATTCTACTCAACTCCCCCCCCCCCCCTTTACATTTTGTTACACCTCTCCATACTGGGCGTCTCGAAACCCCCGTAGATCATGGGCCAACCGAGATACAACACCGTTACAATCACGACACTGACCATCACACCATCACGACATCGACGTCCTCACGTGTTCAGACTGCTCTGTCTGCTGAGCTCCCCCAGGACTCTCTGCGTCTGCTCGTACTGTGCGAGCACCGAGTGTAGCTGTGCATAGGTCGGTGCCGTCGTCGTGCCCGTGCCCATGGGCCCCAGCGGACTTCCTACTGCTCCACCCAGCAGTGATCCGGAGCTGTTCGCCCTCGGGAGTAAGGCGGTGAAGCTGGAGGATCGCTGGAACGTGCTAGGGCCAGCGCCCCTGCTCGCCATCAAGAGGCTGGCCATCGATGCGGGCGAGCCGACGGCGGAGACCGAGGACGAGGCCGCGGAGGTTATAAGGGCCGCGGCGAGGTCCGAGCTGGAGCAGATGCGCTCGAACGGCGTCATCGTCGCGCCCGTTTGTCCTCCCGAGATCATTCCTACGGCGTCCTCGTCGGCGAGCAAGGACCAGTCCAGCAGGTGCGGAATGCTTACGGTTCTTCGATCCTCACTTCGACCTTCGATACAGATCTTCTGTTAAGATCTTCGAAGAAGACAGATGGAGTGGAGATATCACAGTGTTGACCCGGTGATGGAAGGCGCGAGTACCCAATTGAGATCTGGAGAGGAAAGAAGGTGGTAGTTGTGTGACGACGAAGCTATTCGCGGAACGACCAACGGAAATTACTGGTAACGGAACGTAACACATAGATATCTAGACAGGCCTAATGAGGAGGTGTAGAGATCGGCGAGTAGCTGGAAATGAACGGTGGATACGAATGGGAGAAGAGGATGAGAAGGTGGAGGAATCTCAGGCACGCTCGAACGCTCGCAATGATCAACAATGGTACAGTAGGCAATGAGATGGGACTTGGCATACTCATCAGATACGCATCGAATCACAATTGATTAGTTCTTTTTGACCTATTCGAAGAATAGAGGCGCTCAGGGATTCGCCACAAGAAGCGTTAACCGTGACTGATAAGTTTACTCCCAATCAAGGTGAGTCTCAAAAAAAGGCCCAGAGAGGCGGAGCTAGGAAGAAGGAGTTGAGCATGCTCCCGGAAGGAAGCTGCCTAATCAAACGGGAACAGTATACAAGGACATGAACGGAGTCATGCTGAAAATGATTCTCTCGAGATAGCTAATCCTCGCCTAATTCATCACAAGAATTCACAGCCGGCTTCACTTTATTCCTAAATCCTCCGCGAAACCCCGCTCATCACATCATCCCGATGACCAATTATTGGATTTCGTTTCGAATTTGGACGAGTGAGGAAACCGCGCAATTTCAAATCTCCGATGAGACAGGCACGCTAGATCGTCGTAAACAGAATCTCGAAGGCAGTCGGCATATATATCTATGAGTTATGAGAAGTCGAAGTGCACTAACGAGATTTATAGACACGCGACTACAACTCCATCCACCCTCACAGCCTTTCAGGCTTTCCATTCAACACCCGGAAAACATGCATATCACACGCTTTTTCGCTTCTCTATCACCTAGACGTCGACTGGATTGTAGCCCGCAACTGAATCAGAAGGAAGGAAGGGAGGGAGGCAAGGAGAGAGCAACAAAGGCGTCGCGCGTCACATTTGCCGCCCCTACTACTACCGTAACATGCAATCACCAGCGATACTCCCTAATCACACAACTCGTAACTTTTACTCCCCTACCATCTCATTAGATATATGTGGGAGAAGCAAAGAGAGAGATAGAGATGTGACTACTCCCCCACACACGATTATCGAGAAATATGAGAGATTTCTGCCTACCGCTCACTTTTCCATCAGCTAGTTATGCGGAATTCAGAAAGCGCTTCCATCTCTAATGAATCGGAAAGCTCGAACCAGATCAAGGCAACTGCATGAATGCGGCTCATTTGGCGTTCGGCAGCAGCACATAGGTAGAAATGGCGGAGCTTCGGCTTTTTACCGATTCAAACGTCGGTACGAGAATGAGTGAGAGAGAGAGAGAGGCAGGCGGGTTGCAAAGGTGGGGATATGGAAACGAACTCATACGAGAATGAGAGAGAGAGATATTCCTTTCTCGAGAAGACGAGAGAGGCACAAGTGAATATCATGAGAAAATGTCAGATCGGATCGGAGAGACATTAATTGTCGAAGCGGGGCTCGGAATTAATTAACAGATCGGCATGACTTATCGGGCATGAGTAGTGAGTGAACACGCCAAATAGAGGAGGCTCGAACATTCATCGAGGAGTCTAAGCGGAACAGCCTTCTGGTAATCATGAATACCCGACCGCTTATAGGAAAGGATATCCGCGCTAATCCGCGGAAAATACTTCGCCGATAAGGTGTTTGATTAGGTTAGAGTGCCGGCTTTCCGCTCGCTCGACGACGGGTTGCAACGGATAATCGTTGTTCAAGCTATATGGATCACTAAGCGAGCGAAAGATGGATGAAGTCCCGCGTGTTTCGAATACACCATTATCACCTGATGACAAAGCTACAGCAAAATCATAAGGCAGAAAGTTAGTTCTATTAACTGTTCAGTAGGTGACTAATACGAGCGAATTGATCAGCAAAGTCTGAAATTGCCTAACCGAAATGCACATCGAGTGGGAGCTTCCCCGAGCGGAACCGTGAAATCATCATGCATCAGTCGACGACAAAAACAGCCGCAAAACCTTTAAGCGGAATGTCTTCGCAAAAGGACGTAGATTCTGATCAACAGACGGCTAATTCGAATAATATAACCTATCGTGGGGAGAGGATGAGAAGGCGCTCTCTTCGACATACTGTACGCTGTGCCGCCTACATTCATTCACCAGCGTCTCAGGGGATTCTCGGTCTCACTGACAATACAACGGCTGACTTTAGACCAGCAAATTGCCCAGAAGGCGTTTTCTGTCCACCACGCACTGTATGCCAGTCGAAATGCTCGGGGGACAGCTATATCAATCACCCAGTGGTAACTATGCGATGATTTTCGACCACAAAGCACACTTGTCGGCTGTAATGAGACGGAAACGGTCTCTCCTGGGATCGCTAGATGCTCGATCACGTAGAGGAAAGGGGAAGCGAACGTAGGATACGCATATAGACAGCACTCATCGATGATAAAATCATGCTCTAGGTACAGGGAGTCTATGTGGAGAGCTTTGGATAATGAGGAGGAAAATATTACAAGGCATTGGCAATTAGAGCTCGAAATTTGGATAATCGTCTCTTCATTTCACACACTCACTCGCCTCTCTGACCGGTGAGAGAGCATGAGAAATGAAGAGACGGCGACCCGTATTTCGAACTCTATTGGCAATCATACGATTCTCGAATGCGCTCTCCCACCCTCTCATTCTCACAGCGCTCACTCATGCAGCAGGAGAGGACGGAGCAGGTGAGATCTATAATTCTCTCTCTCTCTCGAATGAATCTTGCATGGTTACATAGGAATGAGGAGTGAGCAAAGAAGTGGACATGAGAGAGGAGGAGAAGATCTCAATCATCACGCTAAATGCGAGAGAGATGAAGGTATCGAGAGAAGATGCGAGGGTGTCAGATGGAATTAAGAATATAACACCTTGAAATTCATCGAAACTCAATCATCAATGAAGGGATACTTGGAGCTCATGCGAGGGTGGGGAATGGAATGCATTACGTGAAGGAGGAAGATAACACCTCAAAATGCATTGGAACACGATCATCCATGAAGGGAGCCATGGTGAAGATCTCATTGCGAAGGTGTGCGAAAGAAGGAGGAGGATAACATTCCGAACGAAATTCATCGACAATCTAATCACGCTAAATGAAAGGAAGACGAGGAGAGTTGATCTCAAGTGAAAGAAGAAGCGGGATGATAACGAATCAGCGAAGTAGGTGTGAAGCCCCCGTCTCTAACGATGAGAAGACGAAACCGCAAAGATCATCCGGTTCGGCCGATCTTTTTCGCTTGATTCCTCCCACTTCGTCACAACAGTACTTCGACTATTTGCTTACATTGTCTATACTAGCGTCATTCGCACTATCGCACTATCTTGTGAAAACAGCTGTGATTCTCACCAACCAACCAGATCCGTCTTCTTCTCATTTGGGGACGAAACTTGGACTGATGTCGTCGTGATCGCTCTGATATCACTTAGTGCAACAACGCGGAACGAGAAATCCGATACACGAAAGACGGGAAGGAGAAAACATGCAGGAGAATGCTTAATTGTAAATGCAAGTGCCGCGATGCCTTCTGCTTGTCCCATTTAGTCACACACACACATTCAAGAGAGGGAGGAGGAGGAGTAGAGACGAGAGGGAGGAAAGAGGGGGCAGTAGAGAGATGGGGGGAATCTGATTCATGTGATATCCAGTAGATTCTAGAGCGAGATTCTACATCGCGGGTAAACGCGAGAGAGAGAGAGAGAGAGAGAGAGAGAGAGAGAGATTGAGTGAGAGAGGCGAGTGTCAACCATTTTCTGCCTCCTCCCTCACAACCTCTCAGCAGAAGCTGCTTCTGAAACACACGTTCCCAGGCCTTTCGCAGGATCCTGATGGGCGAGATATTGGGCAACGCTTCTCACGACGCCACAATGCGCAAAATCTCTGAGAAAAAACGGGGCCGCTGCTGACTAGACAGGCGCCGTGCCGATTTCTCGGAGAATGCTCAGACCTAATTTACAAGCGCGCGCCACTCGGCTGATGAATCTTTTTAAGCAGCGCACTAGTGGGGGTGGTGCAGCAAGAAATGCGATTCAACTCACTCACTCGACCTAATTCGAATGCTAAGAGGGCGCCAGTGAAACGAGAAGAAACCTGAGAGTGAAAATAACCACCCGAGGGCAGGTGAATCTCAGAAAAAGGCAAATGGGCTTGGAAATCAAGCCGTGCAATCACTCTGAGCTGATCTCCGCAACCACCTGGCTCATTCCACGCCCTCGGGCCCGAATTACTCTTTCTCCCTGCTGCTGGAACCTTTTCCCACAAGCAACTTCATGGGAATGACTCACGTCGATTAACACATATGGCCGTAATGATGTCTTTTCGAATGAAAGCTGACATAGACAAGAAGCGAAGCATTCGAACGGAAAAAGTCTCGACCGATACTCGGAAACCACTACAAACATGAGCTAGTAATGCGCCAGTGGGAGCGAAGAGTTCAGGTCGGGCAAGTTCTGCATTGTAGCCTAAGAGCAGGAGCGCTTTTACCGACCAACGCATCGCTAATATTATTCGACGATGACTTTTCGTTCACATCTCAACGTCAGCGTCTCCCTAGGGCGGGCGCGTCGTGATTCAATCTTGATTATCTAGATCACTCATTCCTAGGCTCAGCGCTGCACATGCTCATACTTGAGCTATAGAGGCAAGCCTAATTCCTAAAAATGGATGCCTGTTCTCGGATAGACCCTTAAATATATCCAACACAGCAGAAATGCTGCACAGACATTGTGAATGGTCCCCTTCAGGGCATTCTCAATGAACTACAAATTCAGGCAAATGAGAAATAGAGAATGAGGAAAAGGTTCTTCTACAGGCCGATGGCGCAACGTGCAATAATTCCTAATGCTCGCAACCTCTTTCATTTCCCTCCCTTCTCCTCCCTCGCCCCTGCTTCTTTCTGTCGTCCTCCCTCTTCAGGAGTCTGCCTGACCGAGAAAATGTTTTCCGCACACTCTCAACATTCTCGAGTGAGTGAGGGAGAGAGAGAGAGGGAGGCGTGCATGTGCACAACTCCCATTCCCTTCTTCGCCTTTCTTAGGGCGACAAGGGCTCTCTCCATTCCCTGTAGTCTCTCACCATCGGTTGAAAGGCATAGAAGAAGGGAGAAAATGCCCTGCAGTGGTTCTCCGAATGAGCGACACACACACATACAGACGCGTCTCTCCTCCCTCACTCTAGGACAGAAAAGAGAAGGTTTTGGGTCAAAGATGGGCGACGCGAAATGACTTCTTATTCTCTAACGAAATTGTGACTTGATCCTTCTCGGCATGATGATACTTACTTCCACGAGTGCCTCTCTCCTCACTCCCTAGAGCGCATGCGAAGCTTGGAACAAACGAGCACCTCGAACGTGGGTAACTGAACCTTTAAAAGCGCATGGACCAACGAGGCGAGTTGAGCCGGAATGGACACTTCCATGAAGGAGTCACGATGCACACTTCTAGGAAGGATGGTTGGTTCAACGATGACTGAATTGATGAGTGCCTTCCTCATCTTCATTTGTATTCCCCACACTTCCGCGACTAGGGAAGCTGCCTCTTCAACCAAACAACTTCTTGGAAGAACTCGCCACCGTCTCGCATATCAACATCACCACTTGTCGTGAGAAGCCGCATACCTCCCATCTCTACCTCCGATGAAAGAACATTAGGAGAATCGTACTTGAATCTCTTCATCGGAGGTATTTGTTACTAATGCCTCCCGGAATACCTCCCTCACTTGATCAGGGCTTGACTAAAGCTCGGATGAAGGATTAGGAGAATCGTCCTTGGTTCCCCCCCATTTCTCAGAACATCACTCGCTTGCAGGTCCTCCGATACGCGCACCTTCCCATGCATAATTCAGCCTCTCGACAGGAGAGAGAGAGTCGCCTATTTCTCGTCACTCCTTCTCTTGCTCACACCCTACTTCCAATATGCTCCTGTCTCGAAAACGAAGGCCCGCGCACACATGTTGCATGTTTCGCACGTTTTTCGTAACAGGACTCTCTCGATTCTACCTAGTCTCTCGTGGAAGAGGGATCTATATGAGGGATAGAGGAGCAGGCAACTTCGCCTACTCAACAGCAGAAGCGGAGCAGAGAACTCCTCATCTAGGGACATCATCCCAATAAGTTCAAGAGCGTCTCAATCTTGCAACATCTCATGAAAATATAGTAGTTGAAGAAGAAACGCGATAGTAAACGAGGTCTTCTATCTGTACCTACTCCAAGAAACCAGGGCCAAAGAGACACGCGGAATACGTGCAGAGTACACAACACATTGTGCTAATCCATTGAATTCGTTTTAATGCCCCCTGACATCGACGCCCTCCTTCCGAATCCACTGTGAGAATCGAAAAGCAGGGATTCCAGCATCCATTCTCACAGCACGCCGGACGAGTCGCGGAGGCCATCCAATTAGCCAGCCGTGTTCCTTCTCACAGGATCTCCTAGCTGCCCATGCACTCTTCTTTTCCTGCCCGTCGACGACAAATGGGAACCTATTATGGGAGGAAATTGTCGCAACAATCGCCGATGCAGACATCAGCGCTGCTTTTCGATTCTCTGAGTGGATTCGGAAGGAGGGTGTAGATGTCTGGGCAATATGTAGACGTGAGAATCGGAGAGGTTCAGCGCTCCTAGCCTTGATGGGTTCCTTTACCGCATCATTTGTGTCTTTAACGAGGACCTTGAGGGGTTCTTCCAAAGAACCTTCGTCGTCTTTTCATACAAAAGGTGCTCCTTTAGAACCCACGCTGCTCCGAACCTCTCCGATTCTCACGTCTACATATTCCGTCGATGGAGAAAGGTAAAGGTAAAGGTGTATCCACGTCAAGCGATTTTACAGTCGTACGACAACGCTAGGTGGGACCCACTGGTAAGGCCAGCTGTTTAGACGGACTACATACCCGGCTGTCCAATGCTTTCTCGGGTAGCCTTACCTTTCGCAACCGAGGTTACTACCAATTTGCCGACCCCGAGGGGATAGCAAGGCTTGGTTGGCCACGGCGGGGGATTGAACTCGGTACCCTTCGAATGACGAGCGGCGCCTTACACCACTCGGCCATCCCGATGGAGAATGAAGGCGAAAGCTGAGATGGCCCTCGCCATCGATGCTGTCTCTCAGGTTCCCTCGCTCTCTCGTCATCTTTGACCACCAGAAGGCCATCGTCGACGTCGTCGTTGTTTACACACCGCAGTCAGTCCTCAACTGCCTCGTCATCATCATCCCTCATCCTCCCTCTCTATCCTTCTCCTGCTGGAGAGCAGGGAAACCCACTTAGCCAGCTATACACAGCGCCCACTTGTCGGGACTATTCTCTGCACATTCCTAAACCTTACGAGCTAATAATGATCTAAGATCACTACTCGTTCCCAAGAAACTCAATCCCGGAATAGGTTGCAGTATCGAGCCATAGTCCATGAGTGAGAAGTCCTCCTTTCCACGTAGGCCCTCCCATTCATCAGTCTGCCTTCTCGTTGCGAGGGAAGGCAGAGAGTTTCCCGAAACCTCTCTGTCATGAATGGCAATCGAGTCTCCTCGACGGACTGCTGCCACCCTCTCAGCATATCAAATAAGCTCTGTGCAACTCGCTCCCGCAATGGGAGAAAAGAGGGGAAAGAGCAGAAGAAACCCCCTACTACCACTTCGAAGAAGTATGGAAGATCAATCTTCAAAGTGATGATTTTAATCCACTACATGTCCACCAAGTGCTTCGAGTTTCGACGAATGATGCCGATCACTAGCGTAAACATGGTGGATAAATCTGGATTCACTCTAACCTGGGCCTACCGTAGGACCGCTTCCTTTATAGACTCGAGTAGAAGATTTCCTTTCACCCACTCGCACCGGAATCAAACGCGAGTGCGCATTTCCGAAGCATCGAATGTGTTGCGAACAAACGCTATTTTTGTTTCCAATTGCCGCCTATGTACACAAACGTAGCCGCGACGATAGGAATGAAGCAGGAAGAATCAATCTCACGGATAAAAACTGATGATAAACAGCAAAATAATAACTAGCGCTTATATTGTGGCACAACATTCTCAGCGCTGGGAAGCGACAAGCAATGAGAAACGCGGCGATCAGACAACTAAGAACATGTACGAAACTGCTTCGTTTTGGATAGACAGATGAAAAAATAACAGATTTCGCGCGGATTACCTAACAACCAAGTTTGTTTGAAAGCACATGTAATACATACCGCATTGCAAGGGATATGACAACTTCCAACATCATTGCGCAGCTGAATTCGCTTCCTTTCTTATTACAGACTCTCTTTCCTATCGAAACATTGAAAATATTGGAATGATTAGACAAAAGCTGAGTAAAAGCTTCCATCATTTCGCAGCTGATTGGATGGTTCCGGCCGCCATTAGCACATTTCTAAGATCGACCAACGAGAAAATGTTGAATGATGAAACTTCAACCCTGCTTCTGCAGTTGATTTCATTCCCAAGCCACTTAGCAACACGATGCATGCGCGAAAATAAAAATGAAATCACAAGGCAGTTCCGTATTTGGAATACGCACGTCGGTCGACGCGATGTGAGGGAGGAGGAAGAAGCAAATTAATTTCGTCGTCTGACTCTCTCCGTTGTCCATGCTCTTTCGCCTACTCTAACTAAGAAGGGCGTGCGAGGGAGTTAAGAAGAACGAGTACGCACAAGGAGCAAGCAAATATGGCAATGACAACGTCAATCGGGACCGCTCCCGAAATAAAGGAAAAGTCTGAGAAAACATGCGGAAGTCGCGCCGGGGCGCATGGACCCCTCGCCCGCCCCGCTAAGACCTTGTGAGCAAACTTGAGAATGCGGAAGAAGTTGACGAAGAATCTCACAATGTTGATGAAAAACAGTGGAGAAACGTTGCAAGTAAAAGTGTGACTCATAAACGATTCAAACGGATATACGGATAGCAAAAAATCACCCTATGATATATTTGGCCTACCCGTTGCTGTCTCTAAGCATGAATGAACGGCGTGTTATACGACACATCTTTGAATCCGGGAGTACAGAAAGTTGTGAGTATGAGACTGCTGCATTCCCGAGTAAGCGAGCCCATCGTCACTTTCCTTCTACCCCTTCCCTTCTGCATACTCGATCAGTGGCAGGTGGAATAGGGCCGAGCCTAACACATTTATGGCGGCGTGCCGAGAACTCGGGCCTTGCGCTCTCTTCGGTTCACACGCTATCTCTCTTCATCCTATGCGGCGCGCCTACTACGACCCCAATCTTCGCTCTCTTGATTACCGACAGAAATCATGTCACGATCGACATCATTATATCAGCAGCGGTAACTGGCGCCGGTCGAGATGTATTGGAGTGAGCAAAGGCGCTCGATTTCTACGAGAGATTCCTGACCAGCAATTGTGAATCGAAGAGAAGAGAGTCCGAGTTGGCATTTGGAAACAAGTCACAAGAAACATCTCCCGCTGCTAATATCAGCCAACATCGGGTTGAGGTGCCTGGTCAGCACTTTGCTCTCCTACACCCCGGGGTAAGCGTCAATTACATACATCGAATTCTTCGAATGCCGTGATCTGGATCTCTCACGCACCAACACTATTTCACGACCGTCTGACCGGCGCTCGGAATGAAATTTGCGCCTCACTGATGTATGTAATCATCTGCAGTAGTTGTGAGCTGCTACGAAGCAAAAAAACACTTCTTTCCGATTACCGGGTAGCGTCGTGCCGATTCGGAAGATCGCTCTGCGATTTGTGCGGATAAGGTCCTTATCATAAGGACCTTATCATATCATTATCACCTTATCATATCATTATCATCTTATCATTTATCATAAGGAAGCGGTTTTTTCCTCCTCGCTACAATATCCGACATATTTGGAGGCAAGTTGTGAGCGGGCTCGGTGATACTACACGTATAACTTGTTCGGCGGCAGATTTATGGATCGAGTAAGAGATTACTACTCCGTCAAATTGGATCGCCACTCCAGTCTGGCCCCTTCGAGGAATCATCAACTCAAGGCATTAGAAAAATGAACACTTGGAGAAATGCAGACGCTGCAAAAACGATTAGATACTTAAGAGAAGAGTAAAGAATCCGACAGGGTCAGCGCGCTTGTAATAGAACAGTCATGTGGCATGAGATATCAATGAAATGAGTATGAAACGTTACTTATTCTGCAGTAGACGGTGGAAGTGAGCGTGAGTCATGGAGAGAATCGGAGCAAGTGAATGTTGAGAGGCGGAAGCATTCAAAGACTGGCGGTAGATCACGAGATGAGGGTGGGGAAAGGTCTCAAGTCGGTCAGACTAAGCGATAGAATGCGTGGAAGGCAGAGTTTCCTTGCTCAAATAGAGGAATGAATGAGGGAGAAGGCGGGCTCGTCGGGAGGAGAAAAGTGCCCAGAAAGTGGACTGGGGCGGGAATCCATTCATCCGCTTGTGTAAGGGGATGCTTAGATGTATCTCCCTAGTCAGTCCGGACTGAGGGAGTACATGGAGCGAGGGAAGAGATGTTATTCCCGAGCGAGGGTGGGGAGGACTCGGAGATGTTGTTTCTAAGATCTCGTCCACCCTCTCACTCACTCGCTACTCAGCCCATCCGACTCCGTTTCAGGCACAACCTGTCACCATGAGCGCCCAGCTCAACGTTGACGATCGACGAATGCGTGCAATGAACCCGGGCATCAGGAAGTGCATTCCGGCTCATGTGCTATTCCAAAAAAAGATCGCATCTGATCGATTGGGCAGACCAATGCGCCAATATCCGCGGCCCAGTGTCACCATGGCGTAGATGAACGATCATTGTGTGCAGTGCACCGAAACGGGCACGAATCAGAAAGTGATCTCTGCTGATTGATGAGCAAGGCACAGGTACATGAAATACAGGAACAGTGCTCAACTTAGAAGGATTGAGGGTGGATAATCAGAGTTCGGTTCGCATGAGTACATCGCGCCTCTTGCGATTCACTGAACGACTCTGCTTGGTGTAGTCTCAGGCGGACAGTCTCTATGGAAGCGAGGCCAACGTCGACGACGCAATACGTGCAATGAAACAACGGAGCAGGAAGAGAATGAAGAACGCGTCTCTTCATTTCATGTCCTACTCTGGCAACCGAGAGAGAACAAGGAATGGAGATACGGATTCTGTCAGGAAGAGAGGTAAGACAGGGCCAGAATGAATTGAGCCCTCGTCGATGGTTTGGTGAACGATTTCCCTGATGTAACGAGATACTCATGTTTCACGAAGATCAGCTTTGTGAATGCCTATTACATGTCTTTCCTCGACCTAATATGCCGGTGTTTCTGCGTCGAATACCCGTAACTCACCCACACTGCTGGCAGGTGATAGCTGAGCTGTTCTAGCTACCCGATTGAAAGATCATGGGCACAATTAAGATTCGAGGTGTGAGATATCCTGTTAGAACTTCTACCGACGCAGAAATGGATAAACGAAACCAGAGTGGAGCTACATTTTTCCTCCTAACGCGTTCAAGAGACTACGAGCACTCTGGTGACTCCATGAGCATCTCGGATTACACCATGACATCGTCAATTGGCTTAGTCTCAGCGGGCTTCCTTATTAGCACGTCAGCACACCAAACGTGTGGCGGTCGGATCCGGAAAATGGTCTCTCATTTCGACTCCTCTCTCTCGTTCTGTTTATCCGGATTTCGGGCCTCTGCTATTGGTTGAAAATCTCGTTCGATCAAGACACTAATCCGCTACCGTAGTAGTATCGAAAGTGTTAAAGTGATCACGGCCGCCCCCGCTGTCTCATCAGGAGCTGCTTGTTTGCCCTTATCAAAGTAGAATGAATGAAAACAGCCCGTGCACTCATGAGACTAATTGGTGCTCGTGAAGATAAAGAGAAGAGAAGAGAAGAGAATGTTTGATCTCCACCCTCACCTCATTATTCCATCTTCCCATACAGGGAACCCAGGGGGGGGGGGGAAATCATGTGCGCGGGAGATTCTCAAGCTTCTACTTGAGAATATTGCAACAACACTCAGCCGCGTGATATCGAAATGGCAATGGCAAGATACCGTACAGGCCTGACCTTATCGGAACATCTAACGAGCAGATGGGAATACCGAGAATAGAGATTCGATGCTCCCACCTAGGTTTATATCAGCCGGAGTGGTAAGTAAGCGCTTCACAAATAGGCACCGATTTACGATAGTCCCGACCGCGCGCTGTCGTCAGCAAACAAAATCGCTTGACGTGTATACACCTCCCTCAGGTGATCCGACGCTTCCCCCCCGTCATGGGTAACCATCCAGATACGCACATCGGTCTCGCTGCCGCCTTCCCAAAAGCCGGCCCTACGGCTTCTAAGCCCCGCAGATGCTACTCGGCGATGATTTGGAAATGCCGATGATAAAATATACGACCATCAACCTAAGCTTCACCGAGGCCATCTTGAAGGCCGCTACAAAATCCCACTGCTGGTAGTGGCATTTCTACGCATCAGCATGTGCAAATTGTAGGTGGCCGAGCCTAAGGTTAATCACTGGTAAGAGGTGCGCCCAAAAGTTCAGCAGTTCTCCAAAAGTGCTCGCGAGCTAGCCTAGCCTAGCAGCATCTGCCGAATTGTAGCGGCGCGCCGAGAAATGTGTAGATCAACAAGAGTAGCCGGGATAGAGTCAGTTCTGGAGGCTGGTCAGGCAGCACTATCAACAATACTCGGAACTACCGCCGACCAATGAGCAAGGGAAAGATCGCCTAGATTGTGATCGGCAAGCGTACAGACGGGGGATCCAAATATTAATATGCCGACTGCACTTGGGCAGCCGCTTTTACTCCCCCCCCCCTTCACCACCTTCGCCTTAGGGCATCTGCGATCAGAAATCGGGCTTGTTCTAGCGCCGCGAATTGACACGTTCGCCGGTGCTCACAAATAGTCTACCATTACGGGAAATGTATCTCGACCGTCTGATCCGCGTGTACTGTAGACAAAAGCAGTAAGCAGGAAGTTAAAGGAGACCATTTGAACTAAACACTTCTGGATCGCAGCAACAATGAACCTGAGAATTCATTTAAGGGTAGATAGACATACGGCACCGATACTGAGAGTACTGTGAGGAGGGTGATGAACAGACGACTTGAAACTCTGCCGATGAAAAACAGATTGGAATCGCGCTGCCATCTCGAGAGGAGAATCTCCACACTCGCTCCACCCCTTTCCTCCCTTTCCTTGCCTTCTCAACTCCCCCACCCTCGCTCTCCCTTGCCAACCAGCCGACTCATCCCCTCACAACGGGCACAATCTTCTAAGAAGAAAAAAAACAAGAGTCTCTCTCGAGAAAGATGTATCTCTCGCTATAACTTATTCATAGGCGCATAAACTAAACAATGGTCAGAACGCGGCGCTAGTCGGGTTTTTGAATTTGTTCACTTATTTTACTTACATGAGCAGGGAAACGTGCAAAATGAACAAGTCCAAGCAGCGTTCTAGAAAAAGCACGACATTATTGCCGAATGACTGGACGCAATCTCTGACCTCGCAATGCATACATTCAGAATACACCTTCAAGGTCAGTCAACCGTGTGCCAAGCGGCCAACATATAAGTGTCGGGAGTGGCGCTTCTAAGGATACGCGCTCCTCTCCATTGCACATTGTCTCTCGTCCGCACGAGCAAGCGGTTTCGAGAAGGTTTCTAAGGATACTCCACCCTGGTCTCTCACCTTGCACGAAATTCCATGTAAGCATTGAGACACACACGCCCATCGGATACACTGTTTCCGGTTAAAGTTCCGAGAAGGGGGGAAGAAGGACAATCCGGCGCATGTCCCGCTTTTTCTAGTAACGACCCGATCAGAGTGGAGCAGAGAGCGTGGCAAAGGGAGAGAGTCAGACAAGTTCTACACTCATTCCCGAGCTTTTTAAGACACACGCATGGCGGAAACCGACCAGCTCCGGCCCCTCAGGAAGATAATGATTATCTCTTCTCTCGAGTGAGTGTGCACGACCCATTGTGAGCGACAATTGAGACAACAAAAAGGGAATGGACTATTTAGCAAGATGACGAGTATGATGACTTGTGAGCGACAATTGAGATCACGCATGTAACATGAACTTGAAGGATGAACACTGACTTACTTGAAGAAGAATCAGATAGCACGTAGAGTTTGAGATGTATTCTAATTCGGAGAACGACATCGACGGGAAAAGACAGGGATGTGTATGCACGTAAGGACTGGAGATGTTAGTAGCAATTGCGATAAAACAAACCGACAAGAACAATAAGCGAAGTTGTTCCTGCAAGAAGCCAGAGGACTTACGCAAATTGCGGAGCGTTCTGTCTATAAAGGCTGCGATATGGAATGGGGATCGCGCATAGATACATGAAAAAGATGCTCCAAAACTCGCCCAAAATTGTTTGTCTCGAAGGTACAAACACCCAGAACACTGCGAAATCATTCATGACCATTCTTGGAAGGAACAATTGAGAGAGGAACACTTCTGAGCAGAGGAAAACACCTTCAGTCAGGGACGAAGTGGGTTCAAGAAGATTCCCGGGTCTCCTCCTTCGCAGGTTCTTAAGCCCGTCTTTCTCGAGGGTTGCCAAGTGCTTGGGGCAGGGGAGGAAGGAGGGAAAGTGGCCGAGTCATCATCGCTATTGAATAATTCACACGGAGCACCCATCACTTTTAGCATTCTAACACACAAACTTTCGCATCTTATGAGAGAGCAAAGTGGGCAAAAATGCATCAGACGGGAACAGTTACGAACTCGATACAAGTATTGTATTTAAAAATAATAGTTTGTTAAAGGTCCATATCTATTGTTGAACCGATATAAGCGAAAGGCGCTATATTTGGTAGCATTCATTTCATCAGCAAAGACGAAGAAAAATATATTATGCCGGCCAATGGACAAGTTACAGTACCGCAAGGGGCACTTGTGTTCACGCTCCACAGATATCACAATGCGCTCACAGCGTAGTGTTCTACCCGTAGCGTCGATGATATCAAGGCACAAAAAGCGCAATTACTACCGCACAGAAGAAAACTACACACTTTCTACGTGATCACTTGCTAGATCGCGTATTTTCGAGCAGAAAGGGTGAACGTAAAAAAAATGCTTCCACAATCATTTTACAGTCGCCATACAACAACCACGCCTGGTGGCATACAAGGCAGAGTAAGGCTCCGGTTTTTGGAGTACGATAGGCACTTTAGGCACGACTCACATTCTAAACTACACATTTCTGCGTGACTTGATACTCGCGCATCTTTGCAAGCATCCGCCCGCTCGTTTTTCCTAATCTCCACCCTCACTTCTCCTCTAGTTTCTTCCCTCCATCGACATGGAAAACATCCGGTTTGCGGAAGAGGAGGAGACGACTGAATTGGGGGCTATCCATTCACCCCAAGTTGGGTCAGAGTGAGCGAGAGAGCGCGCGAGCGGGAGAGAGTCAGACGAGGTTCCGGCCCCTTCATCACAATTCTGCCGTGTTTTTCCGCCCGTGGTTGTTCTCAAAGGTGCGCGTACTCCACCCTCATGGGCGGAGCCGTGTTTTGTACGTGAGACGGGAGTGAGGGAGATAAAGAAAGGTCTCGCTTGCGAGCGAGCTTTCTCGTTCTGCCTAACCAATCATAGAGTGTAGAAAAAAGGTGAATGCCATATAGACACGAGCTACTATGTACTATCGCCTTCGTTCTGATCCACAAGAGACCATGGAATGAAGGGATCCAGACCATTGGTTGGAGACACGACAGGTAGGGCAGCCACTTAGAGTTCGCAATGCGGATAATCGTCTCTTCACTCAGCACACTCTCTCACCGGTCAGAGATGCGAAGGAGCACGCGAACATGAGAGGCCATTACAGATTCCTGTATATGGTGAGACAGGTAGGACAGGCAGGCAGGGAAAGAACTTGAGGCAAGGAATCAACGACCTAACAAACAGCTCCTTCAGACATTGTGCAGTTCTCGAGAACCATCAAGCTATCGCCAAACAGGTAAGTGCTGTTCGCCGGAATGCCCTAGGAGAGCGGAACATTAAATCATGAAATCATTTATTGTTGGCAAATAGCGATAGAGAAGTGTTGTGCGTGGTTCTTGAGATACTCGACTACCTTCCCAGCCTGACTTGCCCGTATCTAAGGTAAAATATTCGAAAGCTCCTGGTCACGCAACGGGATGACACGTACTCGGTGTGTGGGGGAGGAAGTTGGAAAGATTCGAAACCCGAGACAATGGAAAACATTGTATGTTCGGGAATGCGGAAGTAAAGACGGAGCTTGAGCTCAACCCTAATTTTCAAAGTGCACAGATCTAAAGTGTACCGTAGATGCACGTGAAAGTGTGGGATGTGGGAGTTCAAAGTACACAATTTCATACGGTAGAAATTTGCGAGGGAGTAGGGATCTCACACCATACGGAAACCTCTTCCATTTCCTATCACAATGTTTCTGCGCATCCTGTCACACTCGGTAAACCAATTTCCGATTCGTAGAACCTATGAGCATCTATCGAAAAATCTCGAAGGAATTAAAGGTGGAAACATGTGTGTGCGGATGTGTATTCAGGGGGAAGGCGATTCGAGAATGAAATAAGGGGGGATTCTCACCCCGTGATCTCTGCTCACCCAAGCGTATCCCCACCCTCGCGCGCCTATTTATCATCAGCTGACTGTGATTGATATTCACGCCTCGTTAGGGCGTGAGAAATCAGAGTAGATAGATATTCAGACTGCTGCACTTCACGGGAGTCTACTGTAGGATTCAAAGATCGGAACAGTTGAACATATTTGTCTAATGTGGTTGGACATGCACAAATTTTCCTTCATACTCATTATCAGCCGTGGGAGTTGCGGTAGAGGCAAAACACGGTAATTTGACTGAGCCGATTTGTTGCCGTTCAAGCTTCCGGCTTCCGATGATCATCAAAACGGAGAGGAATATTGGGTGCGATATTGAGGGCACGAGCCAATACTAATAAGCCGGGTGCATTCAATAATCGCAATAAACCCCTCGTGAACAGGCTTCTTCTTTTTCAATTACGCATTACTACACCACACTCACGCCAATAAAAACGGCACGTACTAAGCCGAATCTCTTCGGATGATGAGGGACCGTCGGAAATCCTTATAAGCGCTTGCCAAAATGCCGTCAGGGATTTCCGAGTCATTTCATAAATAACCTCTATTTTGAATTTGGCAACTTCTGTATAGAAATGAATCAGGAACAGTAGTTCGATTCGGTCGTATACGAAAAGTTGGTATTTCTAAATTTGCCTTCATGGATACAATTATAGACAAGACAGTAGTCAGTTATCTAGAGTACTCCGACTACATCCGGTGAAGATGTATCAGAGACTGAACTAATCACACAGTGGCCACAACATCCAATTACGGCTACTAATGAGAATACAATACGCCCGGATAACAATTGAATTTGTACTCACATCACACCACGATGTTTACAATTGAGATATTTATTCACACCACAAGGACAGGGGTTTCCGAATGGATTTTTTGTAATGTATCTAAGTTTATCTTCTGTATTCCCAATCTACGAACTTCACGCCCTAATTCGTAAATGAGTAGTTCTTCAGAGCTACCTTGAATAATAAGTACACTTGTGCAACTATCCCCCTAGCCATACCCAATTTTGAATCGAATTCACTGGCAGTTTCCGAAAGGTTTTATTCTCAGAAAGATGGGGTTGAAAAAACTAACCGGTAGCTCGGCCTCCTATTCAACTGCTCCCTCCGCCGCCTGGCCTCATCCTCGGACAGGACCTCCTCGTGACCCGACGGCTGTAATTTATTTATTTATTAATTGTAGTTTCATTAATAATTTACTTATTTTTATTTCAATGTTGTGTTTTACCCCCAGCCCAGTAGTGCCTGCAGCATCGCTGTGAATATCACTGCCTGATTGTTGCAAAGAATGCAAGTTTACGAGCTCATTAAATTATACCTTTTCAACACTGCCTGCAACAAACGCACGTAATTGATCATAATTTTGCTCGCTGTAAGAGTCATTTTCACGTTCAGCCTTTTTTTTAATGTTTCAGACATTGCTTTACGCACACGCTTCCGAAAATTTTACAGCTTTTCTCGTTTTTAGATTGTTAGTGAGAAAGAACACCTTGCTTCTCAGTACTTTCAGGCTATCCTTTCATTCACCCATCCTTCCCGTGATGTCTACATCCCCATTAGTCCACACTACGTCATCCATTCCCACCTTGCTGAACAGTATCTTCAAACTATCCGCGTATCCTCCACTCATGCCCATCATGCCCAGGCCCCGTGCAGCCGTTTGCATCGTTGACGTCGAGGAGGGCGGTGGGAGGTTCTGATGCCCTCCTCCACCGGGCGATTCCGATGACGAAGATGACGACGCTGAGGAGGGCGCGGTGCCGCCGTCACCGTCACCCAGGCCTGTAGGGAGAGATGAGTCAGTTGGTGATTCCATGATCAGTGAGAGGTCAACATCCGCAGTACAGTGCTCCAAGTATTCAACTATCGGTCATTCTCCTCTACGCCTCGATGGGATACAAAAATATACAAAAATCAGGGGGCTTTTGTGAAAAAAAAACTAGTTATGGCTACTATTCGTGAGCATTGTAGGAGAGTGACCGATAGGAGTGGGATGGTGGTGTGCTGATTGGGTAATCGTCGACCTGTGGGCGGTGAGAATGGCGACGAGTCGTGTAGGAGAGGAGGGACGAGCGGGGCGGCGAACAGCGTGGCGGGCGAGGGAGTGGCGGGGCCTCCTCCCGTCGTGTCCAGCTCTGATCCGAGAGACGAGGAGAAGGACGTCGTGGCGGGTGGACGATGATGATGATGATGTCCCACGTGTGGAGGAATGCTGAACGGAGGAGAGCATTCGAGAGGGGTTAGTAGCGAGCGGCAAATCACACGAAAACTTGCAGTATGGGTAATTTCGATACACGTGGGACATATTCTGAGATATGGACAATCGTTAAAGGGCCCAAATGAGGAGGATGCTGAAAGGACGAGCGCGGTCAAGAGGTGTTAGCAAAAACGCACAGCAAAAACGATAACTCGAATCGAGATGGGGATGGGGTAAGCAGTGAAACAATGTTAGTTGTGGTAATCGAGCGCATTTTGAAGAATGATCATGAAAGTTTGAAGAGATCAATAGAATGTACGAATCGGCATGCGAGAGGGGTTCACACTCAAAGAAAAAAGTTTATACGCATGTACCGTGAAATTATTTTCCGTTCCACTCGTAATTGACTTTGACTACCGTTCGATGGGCGGAGTTAGGAAGAGGCCGGGAGGAGGCGGTAGATCAACGTGTCCTCCTCTCCCCAACCTCTTCCCTTCCTCTCTCTCTCCCAGACAATCAATACGCTAACCATCACATTGAGTTTGCTGAGCATTTGAAACGCACGATAATATGTAAGGTAAATTTGCATCAACGCAAAGCGATTTTTAACAATTTGCAGCCCATCGGTGACAATACAGCTAGAACTAGATGAAGTGTACAAAAATCATGGTCACTTTCCAAAAAAAAAGCACGCTTCAAGCTAAAGTCAATCGTACAAGCGTAATGCGTACTGATTCCGCATCATGACAAGAAGACGCGCGAATGAATAGAAGCTGTTGTTTCTCTCTCCCGATTGATGATTCAACTCGCGCCTTTCCCTGTCAACCACCACATGGATGCATGAATGGTAGCGCTCCGAAACATGACGAAACAACGTAGTGGTGTAAATGTTAGATCTGTTCATGTAATAAACAAGGATAAGAGGATGAAAAACCAAGAATGTTTGAGGTGCGCTTCCGGGGAGAAAATCGTTCAAACAAGTAAAGGAAAGAACAGCACATTTCGAGATGTTCGTTTTCGATGGCACAAATTGGGAAAAAACGAATGCATCGGCACAGCAGGTGATGATACAAGGAAGGAGATGAGAAGAGAAAAGATGAACATAATGCTTATTCGAGATGAATTAACGATGAGAGGCATCAGCGGAACTTTCGTCTCACTCATTTTTAAAATGCGTCGGACAGAAAAGAAAAAAATGATGGAAAAGTGAGAGGGCTCGATGCCTCGACAAAATGGAAGCACTCGCTGTCAGTAGACTCTAGGGGACTCATCAAGTGCCTAACGACGACGAAACATCCTTCAATCTCTACGCAAGTGTCAGATGTAAGCGAACATCTCAACGGGACATGAAAGTTTCGTAGACCACCGGGATCTTTCGTAGACCACCGGGATCATATCCATTTACGTTGGACATTGATAATGAACAAAATACTCTGAGGAAGGAGAATTTTCATTTCTATCACAATTACGAAGGAAACACTTTGCTTGAAAAATAGTGTCCAGAAACATTTCCCCGAAATATGATAACCCGGAACAGATGAATATTTTTCACGCAAAGCAATCTTCTTGATTGCGCACACACGGGTGATAAGCTTGCAGTGTATCATGTTCAATCATAATCAGGCTCGATTCGAGCGAGCGTGTGGGGCTTTAGAACTGCCTCTTCGTCTCTTCATTCTTCGTACTTTCTCACTGGTCAGGGTACCGAGTAAGAACGAGGAATGGCGAGGCGAATTTTTCATCATAATCCGGTCAGAGAAACGAAACAGTGCGAAAATATGGAGGAAATGGGCGCTGTATAATCTCCCGACCATGGACTCCATGGCATCGCACATTAATCTCCCCCGGCCGCCGGAATCTACGTAATATCGCTCTGCCTCCATCTCTCACTGCATTCTCTCTCGCCCCCAATTACGTTCCCAGAGAGGTTTCTCCGTGATTCTAAGTGCTGATATGACTTATCTCTTCGAAATCTCTTCAAAACCGCTTTTCCACATCGCCCACACCCTTTAGCTTAAAATTCGAAATACGACACAAATGCTCTCTTCATTTCGCACACTCTATCGGCCCTTTGACCGCTGAATGAGCACACTGAGAAACGACAACTATTTCAGACACATTAAGCACTCGACATGACTACGTCTCAACTCTAATTGGAAAATCATCTTCAAAACTTCAGAACGATAAGCGTTTTTCTGAATCACGCGAAATATCTGCGCCAACAAACTAGCACTCCTCCACTACAAAATTCAATTACAATTTCGCACCTGCCCTTTCGTTTCTTGTAAGAAGAAGAAGAAGAAGAAGAAGAGGAAAAATTTTTCGTTTGAGCCTACCTGCCTTTTTCCACACGGGCCCTAGCAGAACTCAAAGGTCTCTCCCTCTCTTTCACTTGAAAGCAGGTGAGGTTTACTTGGAGGCATACTTTCAAGCAAACAACTATCGAAGAAAACAATGAGACCGTAGAGAGTACGGCTCGAATGTAAAGAGAATGCCCTACGCTTTTCACGTTATCTCTCGGAGGACTGCTTTGCGATAGAGTATAGATATCTCGTCGCTTTGACTGGCAAGAAAGCATACGGAGTGGAGAGAGGCATTCCTAGCCAGTCCTAGTCGAGAGCCCAATGAAACCAAAGGAGCAGGAAGGAAAGGAAGAATTTGAGAAGATTCCCAAATGTGTGAATATAAATCCGATATGAGTGCGCCCGCTTATTGGCGTGAAAAGCGAGAAGCTACGGGGGAAGACTCGGGCGGATTGATGGTCTGGCTCTCTCATTTCGCCCTGCTCTCTCGCCTCTGTGACTGGCGAGAGACAAGGCGAAATGGGGGAGACGAGACATCAATCTCTGAGATGCATACCTAATAGCGAGAGCGCCCATTAATGGATGGGGATGGAGGAGGAGGAAAATAAAGGGATTTACACACTCTACTCGCTCGCCTCCAACATTTATACAGAGTAGAGCACACGGGGCTGAAATAAGATATCTACTACGAGGAGAAGGGAGAAGGGGGAGAGGCAGAATCAGAACTGCCGGCAGGGGCAGAAAAAGGTGAGAATGAGTAGAAACATACCTAGACCAAGTAATCAATCGGAACTCTGGCAATTACAAGTCAAAGTTAACCGAAAATTGAAAAAGTTGACTATTTACGAAATGGTCTCGCTCAGACCAAGAAATAAATTGTAATTATTACTCGCAAAAGTCAAGGGCATGCCAGTATCAGTTAATGGCGAGACAAATAGTGGGATTAGAGACCACTATTAGCTGATCAAAAATCATAATAATGGTGGCTACAAAAAGAGGTGAGATTGCTTAGCCACGAGCGCACGTTTCATCAGCACTTTACGTTACGATCATTGAAGAATACAAATTTTTTGGAGAAGGAAGGATCGGAGGAATAACAAGAAATAGCTTCTCAAAAAAGTCAGTTACGTACGTGAAATGAATTTGTTTTGGCCAAGTCATCCCTAGGAATGACCCTAGTATTAGGTGTGAATCGAAATCTCGATCACTCGCGCATACAGAGAGTTTCGGAGGTTAGCATTCAATTGTCGTGTTAAGGTTGAATGCGCGAGTGAAACGCCTGAATATGCTCAAGAAATAAGGAAATCAATGTACGTGCAATGTACCAATGTAAGTGATCTTTTGATTCACACGTGGATGAACAGGGAAATTGGAAGTTTTGCGGATGTCGATATCAGTTGCGCACACGTTACGCACATATCGTCGAGTGTTGGCTATGATGCTATACGCAAAAAAGATGCGGCAAAATAGAGAATTATTTGGATGATAATGTCAGTACGATTCCATGCATCTTTTCTATTGAGACTTTCCCTCATTAAAGGGCTACACTTGAATGAAACCATGATGCCGATATCAGTTCGTGATGGCACAAAATTAGGGGGTACGGTGATGCTGATATCAGTCAGCATACGCACACCATCCGACTTCAGGCATGATTATATTCAGTGCGCAAACGTTTTTCGCTTAGCCTATAATTCCCCCGTACGCGCGCAAGATGCGCCTTCAGAATCTCGAGAATAGGTGTGAAAAGGAGTGATCCTATGAAGTTTTTAGTCATCAAGCAACGGAATATTAATATAATTCTTCCGCACAAAGAACAGAGCATCACATGAAATATTCAGAATTTATTTTCGAAAAGAATGGATCTGCGGATTCACTGCGCGGATAAGTTATGAAGAAACATCGTTTACGAACTGAATGAATGCGATTTATTTTTTGAAAGGAACAAAAGAGAAAGAGACCTAAAGTGCGAAAAATAGTGCACTATTAATAGGATGCGCTGCCACAGAGATCAGCAGGCTTTACGCACGGGGATAGTACATGAGTAAGCTAAGGAATCATTCAGGACCTTTTTTTCTAAAATGCTCATAAAAATCAATAGAGAGAGAGAGAGAACGGAAGCCTAACAAATATTCTCATCGGGCTAAAAGAGTTCCCTCAAAGCGCCTTCTTACATCAAAAGACTGAGTCGCGGACAGAGTCATATATGCATTAGGTAAATGAGGAAACCTGCAATGGCCGGGAAAGCATAGCGACTCGGGGAAGAGAAAAGAGGGGCATGAAAGAAAAGGAGAGAAAAGTGAGGAGATTCCCATATCAGGGCTGCCTGCTTGCTAGATACTGCTCAGAATGTGCGAAAAACAGCAGCACACACCGGATAAAAACACACTGTGCATATAGAATGAACAAGCTGAGATCTCTCACTAGAGCTTTCAGAGAAAAAACGAAGAGATTGCGCGAAATGGAGAGCGTTTCTCTTCACATCGCGTGCTCTCACATCGGTCAGAACGACAAGAAAGCACTAAGAAGGAAGAGGCGGATAGCCCGGAAAGGCGAGAGTTTTCCTTGTTTGTGTTATTAGCGCGAAATATGATAAGATGACGTCAAAACTTCATCATGTGCACTCGAAAGCCGCCCCGGAAAGGCGTGACTGCATTATTCAGCTTTTGGGAACCGGCGAATAGTCTCCGGCTCGCTCCGGCTCTAAGAGGTGACTGAGCGAGATAGCGTGTCGAACGGAGAGGTTCAGACGTGAAAGGAAGAAGTAATGTTCTCCGTCTCTTCATTTCGCGTTATCTCTCTTTTCGCCTGACCGACGAGAGAGTACGCAAAAAGAGGAGAGCAGGGGATGAATTTCTAGCGATCTTTCAAGCACGCGAGAAGGAAATGGAATAAGTGCGAAGAGGAAAGGAAAGGAAAGTTGGACAGCGGAGAAGGAATGAGGAAGGAAGGAATGGGGCACCGAGAAGCGAGAACAATATCGAAAGATCGGCAGAGAGAGCTCGAAATACGGAAAATAGTCTCGTCTTTTCACGCATTCTCTCGACACTCTTACAGATTAAAGAACATGTGAGATGTTCAGCAATATTGGGAAAGCTAGTGCACGATAGAGACATCAAAGATTGTTGTGATGCAGCAGCAAAAAGCAACAAATTCCCCGAGGTAATCAATTATTTTGAATCACTGGAGTATCTGGTGGACTTGAGATAACGCGTCGACAGATTCACTCAAAGCGAAGTGGAGATGGCTATCTCGGATGATTGAAATGTGATAAGCAAAGGGTCTGCAGGAAATTGGAAATCAGGCGGTTCAGACGAAAAATATTGATTCGCTCATTCAACACTGAAGAAGAAAATCAGCCGATTCAATGAAAATTTCGATAGGAAATTATGAATAAGCGGTTCACTTTGACACATATTGACTATACAATAAATAATGCAAAATCGAAGGAGAAAATCTGTCGATTGGCAGATTCGATGAAAATTTCGACAGGAAATTGGGAATTAGTGTCGAGACAGGTGAAAGCAGATCAGAATTTCTCTAAATGGCGAGTCGCTCAGCCACTAATTCCCCGATTTCCGATTCATTCATCTAATGTAGTCGAGAGAGTGAATCCTACGCAGATTACATTCATATAATGTGTGTGCGTTGCAGAAACACTGTCTTGCAAAGAAATGAGCAAATTATGAATAGGATATATCCAATTAGATGGGTTCTCTGAGGAGACATGCGAGATATTCATGAGAAAGCAAGGAATATCCAAGAGAGATTGCTAAAGACATTAGAGAGCTAGTGCTTTCCGATTGTATTATTCAACTCAATGAACATATATCAAAATATTATCTGAGCAAAACAAAACTAAACTAAATAATTTGCAACCTTATTGTGTCTTTGACGTTTACTGAAGATGCGTAAAAAGGTTACAAATATAGATGACGTCCTATCAGAAAGCGAGAAGAAGCAACAGCCACAGTCGATAGCTGCGAGCAGTCAGCAGTAGTATGAAATACCAGCATCTAACTAATTAGCTCTCTCGCGCCGCCGCCGTGAGAGCACGCGAAGAATACAGGAACATATATGGGAAAACAGAACGGAGAAAAGGAATGGGAATGTGTGATATCGAAGACTAGTCCATGGAGAAGGGTGGTAACAATGTGGTTATAGAGTAAATGGAGATAACCACAATGCATTTTAATGAACAGACCAAATCGGCCCTAACATTGTGGTTATGACACAAAACTTATGAATAAAGTGACGCTAGCCACTACTCGGTAATTGTCTTCCTCTCTACATTTCTGGCCTCTTTTGAACGACGGAATGAAAGGAGCGAGAGCATTGGTCTCAACTTCCCACTTCATCAAAATAGGCCGGGGATAAAACAGTGAAAACTGCAGACTGCTCCTAGCCCCATTTTAATACGAAGTGCCCTTCAATATTCGAGAAAGTGCTTCGAAATTCCCTACTTCATCGAAATATCCACGTTTGCACTAGCACCTCCTATTTCCTGGCAATGTCCGGTTCGGGTTCAAATATAGTCCTATAAATCTCATTTCAGCATTTTTTAAACTTATTATTATTGGACTCTTTAACAGTATCTGGATGAGCTGTGATTGTATGACACTAGTCTCCACAAATTTCTGTGTACATTGAAACGCATCCCATCCCAAAGATTCGGGTCTTATTCCCCATTATGTTCCATGTTCATTCTCTCCCCTATCTCATGACACTCCCAAGCGGTTCTACGTCAATGGGTGGATTTCTGAGAAAAAAAGGCGTGCGAGTTATTATAGCAACCAATAATCGACTGCACTCAATGGGAAACTGCGGCTGATGCGAATCTAATCAACGGACGTGGAGATGGAATTGCCCGGATCTCTACATTCGGTGCGGTGTCTAACACCGTCAGACCCGCCGTACTCAAACGAATAGATGAATGACAGGAATCTCTCAATCACGCTAGCTCACTTTCCGATCAGTGTGTCGAGAGAGCATGGATACAGGGTAGGCTCAGAAAACAGCGAATCAGGCTCAGAGCCGTGACAAGAGCCGTCCAAAAGGAATCCGGTGAATATTGGGACGCTGCGTCGGCCAATAAGGACATAGAGCCGTCGAATAGACGGACTTAAAGCCGGCAAATAGGACGCAGACGGTTGGATTACGCAGTGGGGGAATTAGAGAAAGGATGATGATGAAAAGGAATATGCGAGGACGAGGATTATTCCGCACAGAGAACAGAGTGCGAACAAGGAAGGAGGAGATTGGCTCAGTAAAAATCGGATTACTCCTACTAATTTCTTTCCTTAATCGCCGGCTAAGATTATATTGAGAGAAAAAAGAACATGGGTATTATGACAGTTCTGAGATTGTACAGAGAAGCATAAAATAAGTAAATTCTTCAGAGAGGATGTACAACAATTGCAATGGCTCTTGGGATTCATTATACAAAGGAAACGTGAAGCATATAAGATTTGGGTAAAAAAGCATCTTCAAGAAAGCAAGTGAGATCGAGAGAAGAGAACTGAATTCTCAGGTATTGCAACAGACGAGCGAGAGAGTGCGCGTATTCGAGAGAGTCTCAGGATCGGGCAGAGAAGCAGAGAAAGGAAACATCACGGAGAAATGCCAACATAGAAACGAGGGGTTAGACAGTTCGCGAGAATAGAGAGCAAGAGTTTGAGAGGGGTTCCAAACTATTTGAATAGGCTGGCCGAATGGCAAATAACGAGATGGGTTCGCATAAAATAGATGCATGCATTCAACAGAGTGATGTTGTATGCATGAGCGGAACCAGTAATTTATTCAAATTCCTAAGCGTGGAGGAGGAAAGGAACAACTACGTACAAACTGATTGAAACATCACTATCGCTCATAAATTTATTCCAATAAATTTATTCCAATTCGAATTTAAAGAGAATCACAATTTTCACCACATTTGCAGGGTTTGTGTAAGAACATGCACGTAGTGGAACATCAATTTCATAAAGAGAGCATCAGCACTCAATCGCAACAGTTGATCCCAATAGAATGGATAATCCGGTGGATTGGAACGGCGCAAAATGATCAACAGCGAAACAAATGGACTATGGAATGGAGATCCGTCTCATTATTTCTCGTGCATCGGTCAGAACAATGAGTAGGGATGTCAGATTGAAGAATCCGTCTCTTACTTTCACGCACTCTCTCGCTACTCTGGTCGGTGAGAGATAACAAGGAATGAAGAGACGGATTCTTCATTCTGACAGGCCTAGATACTATGTATGGAACACTGAATGGAATGAGGAGGGAATGAAAGGAGAGGAGAAAAGAGCGCTTTCAGTTCAGGCTCACGGCGGGAAACAATCGAGAGAATGTGAGGACAGTAGACAATTATAATGAAGAAGCCGACTCGCACGTGTGGAACCGACAGCACAAAGCGAGAACAGTTTTCGCACAGGGGTTCATGTGGAGTCCTAGTAGGATTGGAACATGTATATGTGAATAGTCAACTTCATGAATAGGTCAAAAGCCATGGAGATTATAATATTGAACCGTCAGCAAAAATGTTTTCATCGAATATAGAAACAGGGAGATGCGCGATAGGAATTTCTCTATCGGAAGACGATCATACAATTCAATTGGCAGAAAAGATACGTTCAAATTCCAGAAGACGTCCAACTACTACTGAAGAATCCTCACGTGGAACCACGAGGTAATAACTGCGCGCGCGTCTCGCGCTAGGAAACCCTCAACAAAGCGGAGAAAGGCGCTAGCCCTTACTCTCTCCCCTCCTCTCGTCTATTGCTCCCCCCCCCCTAATCTTCTCCTTCTTCTTCTACCTCTGCATTCTCTACCTTCTCCCGAGCTCATTCTACCTTACAAGCGCTAGAGACTTTGCCTGCCAAAGGATCGCCCGTAATGTGATTCGCTCACGGATTGAAGTCCATTCAAAGTCGAGTTAAAGAAAAGGAGGAGGAGGAGGGACTTTATCCTTTTCTTCTTCTTCTTCTTCTTCTTCTTCCACCTCCGCATTCTACCTCTTCTCCTAAGCGCTAAGGTCGCGAGACTTTTGCCTGAGAGTGGAGAAGGAAGAGGAAGAAGAGGGGAAGAGCGCGCAATGCCCTAAGACACTTCAGAATATCCCTTTATCATTGAATGTTCTGTTAAATAATCTCTTAGTGAACTCAAATATACTAGATCAGCAACAGATGAAGAGAATAAGGGTATCACAATGTTGGCGCAAGTTTAGATGAAGGAGGGAGAAGAGAGCGCACAATGCCCGGGTGTAAGGGGCACTTGAAAGCGCGCCTTCTGTATCAAGAGCGTCTAGTTGCCTTTTGAAGATGGCAGTCTACTCAGAGATCTTATACCAATTAGAGACATCTCACGACAGACTGACCAATACGACGAGAAAGCTGCAGATGAATTGGATGCAGCAAAGGCCTTTCAACGACAGAGATACGGAGAGACAGAAACGCGTGCACGAAAAAAAGAGCACAGAGATCCGCTTCAATAACTCCAACATCCGTCTACCTTCCATTTAAACAATGCAAGACAGCTAGGCTGTCGACGGCAAAAAATACAAAGAGAAAGAATAGCTCTCGTCCGAAGATCCGCCTCGAAACGACTCGAAGAGCATCCTCAAAAATCGCTGGGCATCCCAACAAAAGAGATCCTTCGACCGAGAGCTCATGCGAAACGGCGAGACTTCGGGACTCTCTCAAAGGGCCATGAAACGACCGGAAAACGGCCCGGATAGGGAGGGAATACTAGAGAGAGGGAGGGGGCATTCTCCTTCTTCTTTTTCTTCTTCTTTTCCTCTTTCCACTGCGAGGCTCACACTCATCTCGCTTTTCTTCTTCTTCCTCTCTTTATCTGCCCTTCCCTCCCATCCCTCCACTCCTAGTGCGGACATTGAGGGAAATGTTCTCGTCTCTTCTTTTTTGCTCAATATCTCACCAGTCAGTGCAGCGAAAGAGCATTGAGATATGAGAGAAGGTTGGACATCAAGAAAAAAAGAGGGAAAGAGGAGGAGTCATTTCGATGCATCTTCCCCGTTTAGACTCCTTTTTCAATGGCATCTCCATTGTCTCACAACAGACCGAGAGAAGAAATAGTGCGCGTTTAGGCTCCTTCTTCGATGCAGGGAGGAGAGCATCGAGAAATGTTCTCTTCATTGCTAACCATGTCCGGAGGTCCGAGAGGCGAGAGAGTACGCGAAATTGAGTGAGTCGGATGGAATGAGCCCGAGGCATCCCGGAAAGACGGATGGGCAACAGCGCAATTCCAGAACCACCTTATTTAGACGAGGAGGAAAAAGAGGAGCAAGGAAGACGATTTAGAAATTCTATGGTGAAATGCTTGCGAACGTTCGCTGTAAATCATTCAAGTTTGATCAGTCGATTATTTGTTTTGTTTTGTTTTGAGAGTTCAGCAAGAACATTCCTCGCTGCAGTCCGTAAAACTTTTTTGGTATCAAAAATAAAATCGGAATACAAATGAAGAGAAATACAAATGAACGATCTTCAGTCCTAAAGCAAAGGTACGAGTACGCAAACTTGGCACATAAAAATTATTATTGTAGCCAATCAGAAATCAGAAATCGCAAGCAAAGCACCTATATAATTTCCTGAGAACATCAAAAGAGCGGTGTTTTTAGCTCCGATTGCTTCTGAAATATCTGAGGGAATTGCATGTGTTCCATTCGTTCGCACTTACAGTACTAATTAGATCTAAGTATCTATTTATCGTCTCTTCATGTTCAGGGTCTTATTTTCGCATCAAACGAACAATTTATCTGTAAAGAGACGAATTTTTCATCCTATCACCCGAGCAGATGAAAGGAATTCCGCAAATGCCTTATAGCTAAATAGAAAGCAAGTAGATACTCCATAGGTTCCTATTCATTGTGCACTCATCGCGGGTGGTCTTTGGACAGTTCGCTTGATTTTCTTCACATGTTACTCCTTTTGATTGATAACATTCTGGTTTATGGCGCGTAAATTGAAGAGAATGAGAGAAAGAGAACGGAAGTTTTCGGCAGGATGCGATATGGATCCTTGCAGAGGAATGCGCAGTAATTTACTGCACAAAGGCGGATGAGATCATGTGCATGATTCACACGGAATAAGATATCGAAAACACAATAAACAAAAGAACATTTATCTATTTGTTCTTATTCTGTAGGTGTTCAATCGACCTAGTACTTGATTTTAAATTAACAATAAGCCAATCAGCAAACGCGACAAGATGAAGAATCCATCCCTTGATGTGACCTCATTATAAACGAACAGGGTTGAAGAGACATAATCTTCATTTTGAAAGGTATGAGTCAGCAATCTTACAATCAGTGAAAGCAAATCGGACTCGTTCGAGTATGTAAGGAAAGAAAGGAAAGGAACTAATTTGGATACACGCACTTTTACGTCGTTCTCGCACTGTGTGTACACATATTATTCAAAGATCGCAAATAAATAAATAAATAAATTTTTTGTCTACGTTTAAATCGAGTGTGTACAGTAACGCAAGCAGATCCATCATTGAAATGAGTGCACGAAGCCATAACAGCTATCGTGAAATATTAAACCGTTCCGCGTATTACGATTCCTATCGTTCATTTCAACTTTTGTCAGGAGGGTCTCCGACCCCAGCTCTTGTTTCTAATCGTTTCCCAGCAGCACTAGTAGCACTTTCTGAAAAAATGAGAATTTTAGCATTAATCAATAAGGAACCGGCGAATAAAATATGCGAAAAAAATATTTTCCGTATTATGCGCTAAACACCGTAGCGTCTCCGCTGAGCTTTTGAATGTTACGATAAGCCGTAGCTCGCACTCTCACGTATCATACACGCTTTACGGATCGGCAAAATGCGGTTGACGATATTGGTTGTAAATTTTTCTCAGTGAATATCTTCACTTTTGGCTATTTCATCAAAGCGCAGAATATTTTCACGGGAATTGAGATACACTTTGCGCCGGATTGGAGGATGAAAGCGAATTGGGATAGGTTAGAGGGACAGCCGCAGCAAGGAGGGGAAAGAAAAACGACACACTAGGAACGAGTTCCCCAGCAATGCTTACGTCTCTACATCTTATCCTTATCTTTCGTCAGTCAGAGAAACCCCTCCCCCGCCTAATTCCACGAGTCATTTGGTAGGGAATAATTAGCCAAATACGTTCCCCTAATATCATTAACCCCCGCTTGCTGCGGGCACTGCTGTTGTTGTTTTGTTTTTTGTCCTTTTATTAGAGAATGAACTCTTCCTAACTAACCCTTGGGCTACAGGCACTATTTTGCCCTAGTAATTACTCAATCATTTAATGTTCATTTTACATTAAGAATCAATTGAAATCGTACGTTTACAAATGAAACAAAAATAAATTAAATAAAATACTCACTTGGAGTCCATCGTGGAGGTCGTCAGGATCCATCTACCAAGACTGCACCGGCAGTGCAGGAACGGATGGATGAGATTCTGCAAAGGAAACATTTATCTTCTTGGAACTGCATCGTGGTAGAATTTTCATTATCTCTCGCGGCGTCTAACAAAACAATTAATTACTTTCTCTTATTAAAATTCCATGAGGATAATCCTGACGAATGCCGTAATCCACAAGGAATGTCAGGTATCGATCGAACATGATACAATTTCTGATACCATCATCGAATCTAGGCGATTTGAAAGTCAACTTAAATAGTGAAAGCACATCATTTTTCGATGTTCTCAGCCGATCTCAATTTGGTTCAGCTAGACTAGTATAATGCGTGGCAGAGTGAAATTATTTGATCCGTTCCCTAATTGAAGAGCACTGAAAATGCGCCGAAAATTCATACCGGTTCACTGACTCAAACTTCTTTTCGTCCTTTTTGACAGAAATTGGACGAAAACTGCATACGATTGGAGAGTAAGATGAGATTCAGATTCGTTATCTTCCAGTTACTTCGCTATTGAGCTAAAAATGCATTAAATCTCAGGGAAAACATCGCCCGGTCAGATAAAACTGAGTTAGTAAACTTTGAAGAGTAGTGAAAGTAAGAGGAAACGATAGTGAACGTGTGGGGAGGGTAACAGCGGAACTGTACAAAGACTGCAAACGATAAAATCTTTAAGAAAAAACACCAGGGCACACATAAAACTGAACTAGTACACTTTGAAGAGTCGTGAAAAGAGAGGAAAACAATAGTGAGATTGATAGGAGGAGTAGCAACTCTACAGTAATTGATCCCAATCGCATGGCGCTTACGGAATCCGGGAAAATATACACAGAAAGGGGCGCGGAAAACGATAAACAGTTGGAGAAACGAAACGAAAACGAAGCGAGCAGTTGGCTCTACACCGTGGGAATCTCACAGCACTCGAAGGGAGCGGGCTCGCTAAACGCAGTGAGTGTGAGGGAGGCCGGGCGGACTGTGGATAGCCTCGGAACGGATAAATAGTACGCTGGAGCAAGAGGCTTTAGGCTCTATTATATATTTTCCAAGGGCAGTTGAGCATTACTAATTCTATTCTGACATAATTTATCTCTTCATTTACTGCTAATTTTTCGAATCTCGCTAAAAAAAAATTAGACCATTGATTGTTGACATTTTTCTTCAATGTTCTTACTCCGTATTGTCAGAAAAATCGATTTCTTCTGTAAAAATGAAAATCTTCACATCTTGGAAGATCCCTGTGGATTCTTCAGTGTAATCTTCACGTATCAAACTTCTCCCATTGCCAGGGGGGGGGGGGGGGAAGGAAATCCAAGCCATTCAGCACCATGGTGATATGTCCGCCACGGGGCTTGCAGGCTGAAAAATTCGTCTCTTCATTTTGCCTGATCTCTCTTCATTCGTATCTATGAGTGAATGCGCATTGAAGAGACCTTTCATATTTCATCTTCATCGATTGCCCCGTATCCCACTTCAAAAATCCTTTACTCGGTAGCGAAAATAACGTGTACAGCGGAAGAAAAAAGGCATTCAGATCAATCGGTAATTCGGCACCAGAACAGGCGTCACTGAGATTTGTTCTGCGTAAGATATACCAGTATTCGGAGGGGCATGTGAAAGCATTTTGAGTATTGATTTTCGGAGATTCTACTGGTATATCCTACCGTAGTAGCTATCATTAGGTGTGTGTGTGTGTGAGACTACACAGGTAGATCAAAGATACTTCTATGGGAGATCGATAGCGAGGGTGAGACTCGACCTCTTTCAATGAGATCTGAGAAGAAACGGTAACACACACACCGCACACACACAACGGTTATTATAGGCAAAGCTTCATTGTTATAAACGCCGGCTCTCAACAAAATCCGGCTCGAAACGAAGAGACAACTTCTATCCAATCTACAGCGTATTACAATAGGAGAGGCTGCTCAAGGCATACAGACAAAAATGCTACTCGAACTCGAGACAAAGAAGAGACGAGGAAGCGTAGTAGGCTTTATGCAGGTATAGGTCAGGGGAAGCTACCGGTTAGGGCACTATGGGAGTACGGTAGTCAATCTTCTGGGGTAGTCTACGGGTCGGGATACTGTAGGGGTCCGGTGAAGGGTACGGTAGTCAATCGATTACCGACTTCGGGTTAGGGATACGGTAGATCAGGGATACGGTAGGCGTCCGCGTGATACGGTGGGGGTACGGTAGGTGGTACGGTAGTCAATCGATAACTGCCATCTAGGCACGCGGGGACGAGATCATGTTGGGCGAGCAGTTGGGCGAGTTGCTGCCCAGCAGCGGGAGGTTACAGTAGGCCGAGGGCGGCGGATGGGAGGGCACGGGCGGGGGCGGGGGAGGGGAGTCGGATGAGGGGAAGGAGGGAGTAGCGTCCTCCTGATGACGAATCTGCTCCTCCGCTTCCAGCAGGCGCTCCTGCAAATAGTCAGTTATCGATTGCGTGCCGTAATCAGGTAAAATAATGACATTTATCCATAGATTACGGTATTAAAGTTAGCTATCGATCGACTACTGTAATAAAATCAGTTATCGATCGACTACTGTAATAAAGTCATTCATCGATCGATCGGGCTACCGTACCTGCAGGTAGTCCGACTTGCTGCGCTCCCAGCGCAGCTTGCGCTCCACCTCGTCCCGGTTCTTCTCCATAGAGGCCATTTTGCGCGCCAACTGCAAATAAGTCAGTTATCGATCGTCAATCGGCTACCGTACCCCTCCCTTAATTACGCATCATTCCACCCCACCCCAGTCATCGTGCACGGTTGACGAGCGCGGAATGTAGGGAAAGTCACGTCGCCACCCACTCATTCGCCCCTCATCGCGGCTCCCTTCGCGGTCAAAACGAGCGAAAATCGATGACAAACAAACAAAAAGAATAATAAAGTCAGTCATCGATAATAAGAATAATAAAGTCAATCATCGATAGCTGTTTACCGTACACCCTACCGTACCTCATCGTGGCTCATCTCCTTGTACTTATCGACGACGCACTCCTGCCACGATTCCTCGTACTGATCCTCGAACTCGTCCTCGCCCGTCAGCTCCTCCTCCCTGCAGATTACGGTATGATTATCGATAGAGTACGGTAAAAAAAGTCAGTTATCGATTGGTTACGGTAGAAAAGTCAATTATCGATTGATTACGGTAGAAAAGTCAGTTATCGATTTGCCAACTACCGTACTTGGTTCCCGACGCGATCTCGCTCTCGAGCTGCTCGCGACGCACACGCTTCGCGCTGTCCTCCTCGCGCTTCTGAAATTGAAAAGTCACTATTGAAAAGTCACTTATCGATCGACAAGTCAGAAATTGAAAAGTCACTTATCGATCGACAAGTCAGAAATTGAAAAGTCACTTATCGATCGACAAGTCAGTCATCGATCACCTACCGTATCCCCTCAATCAACAATCCATCAACAATGCCCCCATTGCACAACTCTCCACTCGTGCCAGCGGGTCTGACCTCTAGGCCTGCTCTTAGGGTCCCAAGCTCCGCCCACTTTCGAAAATAGTTCGGAAAACTGTGTACCTCCATATCGGCAAGAAGGAAGTCGTTGGTGTTTCGAGGGGCCGGTGGCGCGCCGAGCGAGCAGGTCCTGTAGAGAAATCGATGATTGGACGCCTACCGTACGCCCGCCCAGCCCACTCCATTTTCTTGCTCCGCCTTACCGTATCCTCTGGCGGCCCGGGCCAGAGATTGCATCATCATTATCACATTTGGATTGGTCTATAAACTACATCGATGATGGATTCACACTGAGGGTCAAGCACAAGAATGATATCGAACCGAATGCGAGCGTGATTTCCATGAGAGGCCTCGAGAAGAAGTTTGTGTCAGATTGAGGGGATGGATGGAGGGTCATGAGAGGTAGTGGCGAAGAGGGCCTCTGAAGACACAGAGTGTCCCTTTTCGAATGTGGTTTGTAACTAGGGTAAGAGAAGGAAAGACAGACTGACAAAGTGGGGGGGGGGCTACAAAGTGCAAAAGCAGTACCTCTTTCGGCCTTCATAGGGCGGAGTGGCTGCCCTGGAGCTGAATTCGGACGCTGGGCTGTCCCTCTCGCTCTTCTTGCGGGTCCTCCGGCCTCTTCTTCGCCTCGATCGCTTCGATTCGTTGAGCTCCGCACTCCTTTCGGTCTCGTCCTCGCTGCTGGAGGCCCGCGCTGTCGTTGGCGACATCGGATTCGGAATCTGCTTGTTGAGACGAGCGGAACGCGTACCCGCACTTGACGATTTGTCGAACTTGCTGCGGCTGCTGCAGCTGCTGCACGGTTGCTGTCGAGGCCGCACGAAACTCACGCTGCGAGCGCACACTTGTCTGGACACTCGACTCCGCCCACTCGAGAAGAGAGAGACTCTCTCTGGCACACACAAACTAAACAGGATCGGGCGGCCGCGGGCCTTTTATACCAACGCGAGCGACCGCGACGCGTGAGACGGCCGCGTCGCCCCGCCCCCCGGCGAGAGAGCGTGCGAAATGGAGAGACGCAGGCAAAAGTGAGAGCGCACACATGCTAATTTTCAATTGATTTTCGACCATTTTCGACGGATTTTCTTCGCATTTTCGCTAGAAAACGTTCGACCTCCCGGTCCCCGATCAGTTTCCGGCTTTCCCGGGCAAAAACGGTCTAGTTTTTGTCGGGAACGAGTAGTTTTCCGATGAGTGTCCATCGCTACTCTCCTCACTCCTCTTCCCTCTCTCGCCCCGGCCCCTCGCCTTCCCCCGGCGCTCTCTGCGCTCTCTCCGTTTCCCATGCTCTCTCGTCGGTTCTGGCCCGGGAATATTGTTCAAAATGGGTAGATCACTGCCGTCGATTCGCCGACTGCTGCGTACAGCCTTTATCGAGGCGTTCTGTGCTCCCCTAAGGCCTCCTTATCCCTCCTGGGCAAGCGGTGTCACTTCTTGTCTCACTTCTCTTCTTCAAAAATCGACCCGCACCGCCGTCCGCCAAATTGCGCGACGAGCGAGCAAAATGAGCGGGGCAGAGGAGAGCAATAGAGCGACGATTGGGAGAAAGATCCAACCCACTCTCCCCTCACTCCCTCCCTACCCCCCCCCCCCTTCTTCCCTTCCCTTTCTTACAAACAACGCAGAGTGTCGTGTCACATGTCCCCCTCTTCCTCCCCTAGATCTTTGCTCAACTCCCGGGTACGATTCCCGGTCCTACATGACCGGCGATTACCCGGTCCGGGAAATACGGCATTTCCCGGCTCGGGCGCCTTTCGAAAATAGCTATCGATTTTCGAAACTCCCTTTCGACCCACATTCTCCTATCCCTCGAAAGATGCCTTCCTTCAGTCTTAGAAGCAAGCTGGGAGTAGCCGACGGGCCTTCCCTTTCCCCTTTCTTCCCTCTTCGTCCCCTCCTCCTTCTCGATAAGACAGAGTAGGGTGCTCTAGACCAGTGTGTGAGCCAAAATAGAGGCGAGGCAGTGTGGGGAGCGGAGAGACGGCAGACAACGAGAGCGATGAGAGAGCAGGAGATTGTGTGCCGAGGGCGAGAGGGCGCAGAGATAAAGAGACCGACGAGAGACAAGAGGGTTGTGTAGGGAAGGGAAGAGAGCGCAGAGAGGGGGGAGAGTCACGAGAGAGAGAGTGGCCTACAGCATGTGACGCGGTGGAGGGCGGGGAGAGCGGGAGACGGAATACTCTCTCCATTACGCCTGAACTCTCGCCAGGCAGAGAACAAGAGAGATAACGCAAATTCGAGAGACGAGCGAGGGAGGAAGGAAGGGGGGATAGTTGTGGTGGTGCCCTGAATGCACCACACGTTATGAGTGGTGAGGCTGCTCTCCTCCTTTCGCGCGCTCTCTCGCACTGTCTGACCGACGAGAGAGCACGCGGAATGGAGAGACGAGACAATCATCTCCCCTTCTCCGGGGTCCTTTCCAGGGCGCCAAGCCCAATCTGGGCCACTTCCACTACCACAACCGATCGATCTCCCCACCTCTCGAGTCGGGTTTCCCGATGCGTGAAATACCCTTTACACACCTTTCCCTTGCTCCTCACTACTTGGGCCGACAGGGGGGGAATCGAAGTTGGCATCGCGCCAAGAAGCGAGAGACAAGGGGAAAGGGGGAGAGTCCTAGACAATCGCTCAGCACCCACCTCACTGGCGTACGTAATAGAGGGGTTCGCCGAGGTTTATCAGTAGGTACAGTAATCGAGTGGGTTCGGTAGTTGCACCACGGTGTGCTGTTTCGGTAGTTTCAGTAGTCTCACAACGGGTGAGTCAAGAGGGGTGCAATAAAAGCAAATACGTCTCGTCGTGTAGGTTCGCATTACTTTACGGAGTATTATAGTGAAAAGAGCAGAGATTGAAATTAGTCGGATCTCGAAATAAAATCCGTGTAAATACGGCAAGTCCCTAGAGTGAGACCGCATCGAAGGCTAAACGTAAAGGAAAGGAAATACCGCAATGGAAGACCCGAAAACAGATTCAAGATCATCAATCAAATGTACAGAAAATTGAATGAGATAGTGAGAGAATCAGGCACAAAAATCGAAATGAAAAAAAACATTTCCGGAAAAAAACAAAAAACGTTTTCAGAGATCAAAGATTATGTGCGAATATACTTTCAGTGTCATCACCTATCTCCTACGTGCCGATATCACTACAAAGATCAAAGATCAAATTTTAAGTAATACTTCAGGCTGATCAAAATTAATTATCCTTCCTGATCTGAAGTTTCCTTTCAGGTTGAAGCTCGAGCAAGAATAGATGTAAGTGGAATTCGCTTTTCTTTTTCTACTTCTGTGTTACTCATGGTTTCTCTGATCTTGCATGGAAGTAGAAGGAATGTACAAATTGGAGAGACTAATGCTCAAGTTTTTCTTCAAAGCATTTCTTAGAATGCCGCTCAACTCTCTCATTTCGTATCACAAAATCGCACAAAAAACACTTCGGCAATTCGCATGACTTTTTGTCGAAAAGTTAGGTTTTTCGTCGATTCTCAGGGTATCTTTTTCTCTACCAGAAGCCGAGAAATTGCGTTGAGCAAACATGCCGTGGATCCTCTTTCAGCAACTCGCTCACTCAAATGACCCCTGCCGAAAATTTATTGAAATATTTCTAAATTCACTGAAATCACGGACTATTGTGTGAAAAAAAGAAGATAACGTTTGCAAAAATGGATATCAACCGCAAAATACTGCACGCTTTAGTTATACCCAAAGCTGATTAAAAACCATTTTAGATACAAATAATAATTTAAAATAAAATTTAAAAATATTAAAAAAAATTCACTTCATATTAAAGTTTACTGTATCTTCCAATTATCGACGGAGTGACGAAATTTCCCGATTTTGGAATATTTTCTTGGAAATTTCAATTGCATTAAGAGACCTTCTCCATAAAAATTCAGCATGAGCCGGACATTCCCCTAGCAGAACGATTCAGCCCTCCACCTTTTGGTCACAATAGAGGGTCCTACTATTGTTTACAAAAATGGAGAAATTGAAGCCCCTTGTCGCAAACGCGGCCCGCAGCGCGTGCGCGAAAGTCAAAATTTGGACAAAAACGTGTTTTCATATCTCGGCAACCGAACAAGTTAGACATGAAATTCTTCTTGTGGATTGTTAGTGACTTCCTATGTGCAAGAATGCATCATAGAACAAAAATTTATCGTTGATTATAGAACGAATTTTTGAAGATGTTATTTTAATTTTCGATTTTTTGCTGCCTCGGGAACGTTTGGCCGGGATCTCACATATCACATTTTGCAGCCCTTACAATCCTGGTGAGTACCAACCACAAATATCAGAAATTAAGACTTTCACGAGTGCTGAAAAATGAGGTTGAAAGGTGAGATCTCCAAAATTGTGAAGTCGACTTGAAATAAAAATCAGTTTTCTATGCGCTAAACTACCGTGCGCAGGTAGTGCTCACCGCTTCACAGCTTCTGGAATCATCTGGGTCACTATCCACCGACTAGCACTGATTCTAAAAATGAAACGTAAATCAGCCGGGTTAGCTATTTCGCAATCGTTCCAAACAAGCAAAAGCTCAAAAAATGCACAAAATTCAGGCGAACATTATGCACAAAGTTTCACCGTCATCGCTTTTAAAATCGACGAGAAAATTAGAAAGTTTGAAATAAATTTCAATTATTGGTTTGCAATAACGGCCGGTTCTTGTAATTCACTTTTTATTTATAAATAATAGTGCATAATGTTCGCCTGAATTTTGTGCATTTTTTGAGCTTTTGCTTGTTTGGAACGATTGCGAAATAGCAAACCCGGCTGATTTACGTTTCATTTTTAGAATCAGTGCTAGTCGGTGGATAGTGACCCAGATGATTCCAGAAGCTGCAGATGGGTTACGCTCGGTGAGCACTACCTGTGCACGGTAGTTTAGCGCATAGAAAACTGATTTTATTTCAAGTCGACTGCGCAATTTTGGAGATCTCACCTTTCAACCTCATTTTTCAGCACTCGTGAAAATCTGAATTTCTGATATTTGTGGTTGGTACTCACCAGGATTGTAAGGGCTGCAAAATGTGATATGTGAGATCCCGGCCAAACGTTCCCGAGGCAGCAAAAAATCGAAAATTAAAATAACATCTTCAAAAATTCGTTCTATAATCAACGATAAATTTTTGTTCTATGATGCATTCTTGCACATAGGAGGTCACTAACAATCCACAAGAAGAATTTCATGTCTAACTTGTTCGGTTGCCGAGATATGAAAACAAGTTTTTGTCGAAATTTTGACTTTCGCGCACGCGCTGCGGGCCGGGTTTGCGACAAGGGGCTTCAATTTCTCCATTTTTGTAAACAAGAGTCGGACCCTCTATTGTGACCAAAAGGTGGAGGGCTGAATCGTTCTGCTAGGGGAATGTCCGGCCCATGCTGAATTTTTATGGAGAAGGTCTCTTAAAAATAGCCTCGGTAATGAGAATTATGATTGATCATTCCAGTGGAATCGTCGCCTCACAAGAAATCGCCATCGAAGAGCCCGACGAAGAGAAGAAACTCGCACTCCAAAGATTGAATTATCTCTAGCCCCGCCCTTTTGATCTTTGATCTCTGAACCCTCGCATTTAAACGAGTCTTACCTGATTCTCTAAAATATTATCTCATTCTTGTAATCTTTAACAATCACTTGTTACAACTCTATAGTTATTGTCGGTTAATGATTGTCTATTCATACTATTCATATATTTGTTTTCGTATTACGGTAGGATATCGTTGGCTAATTATTTTGTTCCCCCTAGTTTATTTCGGTTGTGGAAATTCCATCTCTCTCTCTCTCTGCAGGCCCAGTTTCGGTTTTAACATCCTAGGGACGCGTCGCCTAAAGTTCTCAATTTTTACACGTATTCCACGCTCTGAGAAACCGCTAATTCTGATCAGAGTCTCTCACTTTTGATTACCACCTCTTCAAAAAACGTATTTGTCTCGATTTTTTACTTCCGATTGACTGACATGCTAGAATATGCTGTGAATGACTGAAGGAGTGATAAAGTGTTGCGAATAAATGCTGTGAATTTCGGGGGAAAACATTCACTTCAAATTTCTTTATCCTTATTTACCACACACTTTGGACTCAGTCTTATACACACCGAATACTGATAATGATACAAATGAAATAAAATAATTACGGATACGAATCAATAAATAGAGTACACTGTACATGATGATCAGAACAAGGGAAGTCGATAGGCTCCGCCCCTTTCCTTCCCATTCACTGCATTTTCTCCAATACTCGCAATTCCTTCGGTAGTCCTCCATCAAATTTCTCGAGTGTCGCACATAATTCGCCCTTCTTCTGTAGATCGACCTGACCGGATGAGCAAAATTCACCCAGACGACGCACCACCTGAAGAAGAATTTGAGGAGGTGGGGGGGGGGCTATTGGGAATGTGCACGGTGCACCAGTGAATAGCCAGAGGGAATAACTAGGAAATTACACCATTCATCGATGTACAATCGCACGGCGCATTTCAGGCAGGAATTTGTATTTTCAACCGGATGCCGAATCGTTATCCGAGATTTGAGTTCCTGTCAGCTTTGGAGAAACATTGAAACATGAGAGCACCTAGTGAATGTTACCTCCGCGCAATTCACAAACTGTGCGCCACAGGAAACAACTAGGAAGTAACACCACACCATTTCGCACTCTTCCTCATAGTCATTGACTGTGATAGAACTTGATTTCTTTCTAAATTTCTAATATATTTGAATTTCTAATAAATGCCTCCGTAGAGGTTATAAATTAAAAATACTCACCAGAGATGGCATCGAGTAGACATGAGACGACTTGGGCGATGAATGATTTCATCTGCTTGCCGCAATGACCCTGAGATCCACCAGCAGGAGCAGACTAAGATTAATTAAAGGAGGCTTGGCATCAATGCTGGCTCAATTAGCATAAGCGAGCTGCGCGTTCCGATTTGGGATCTACCTAGCTTTTGGTTGCTGCAACTGTGTGATGTCTGTTCGGAATATTAGTGCGCATCATTATTTCCTTGAATATATTAATTGGACCTTGCGTTTCAACATTGCTATTTCACATGATCTCTATGCTTCTTTTGAATTTACTTATTCGGTAAATTTGGTATTTAATCAGACTACTTTCGTGTTTCATTGGAGATAGTTAGGGAGGGCAGCGGCTAATTTTTAAAGCCATTGAATAATTAATCAGATATTCTCGACCTATGCTTTCGATAGTGCCGAATCATAATATAAAAATATAAATATGAAAAAAATGAGTGAAAGCAATAATTATCTTAATTACAAAAATAACAAACGAAAATGCCCACCTACCGTACTTTTAAGGATCCCTCGAGTTCGCACTAGGTCAGTTTTATTATTTCGCATCATCTAATTTAGATTTTATTTGTTATTTCTTGAAAATATATATTTTTGCGATCCAGAATATAATCCGAGTCCATACAAAGCGCTTGAATGCTTCACTGTTAGGAAATATATATTTCTTCTAAAATAAAGGTTGTTCTTGACCACCCAAAGTTTTTATCATTCTAGAGGCTCTCACGTGCGTTCGAACGAAAATGACAAGCAACGCGGGGATGGGGAGGGTGTAGTAGGTCTAGTGGGAGGTTTTGAGAATGGTCTAGTCAAATGGACACTTGATATGTTTCGTGGAGAGTCGAAAAACATGGAAAACCAGGCACGAAAGCGAGATTTCCATCATTCAAAGGTTCACAGCAGGCGCCCGAACGAAAATCACGAGCAACGCGGACATGGGGGAGGTGGAGTGGGGTTAGGGGAAGAGAATGATCTTTGATAGATGATCTCTATGCTTCTTTTGAATTTACTTATTCGGTAAATTTGGTCTTTTATCAGACTACTTTCGTGTTTCATTGGAGATAGTTATCATTTTGCTATGGGGAGTATCCAATTTCTGTAAACATACCACAATAGGCGCCGCCCATGCGCCCATTTCGAAGAACAAAAAAGCAGTTCTGGTTAGTTCTGGTTAGGAGAGGAAACTGGCAAAAGATTGGTTCCGATGCCGGGAATCGAACCCGGGCCTTGCGGGTGAGAGCCGCAAATCATAACCACTAGACTACATCGGATGATGCTGGCTAAGAGATTAGAAGTGGTTAGATGGCTGGAGGAGCATGCAATCATGATGAGAGGGTATTTTAATTAGGTAATTAAAGGGGGTGTGGCATCAATGTCTGGCTCGATGAGTTCTCGATGCCAGATGATGGGTAACCACCACCCAATGACACTTTCGAAAATCGCATGTGTTCAATTTTCGTTTTAACTGAGATATCGTCGATTGGCTGTGTGCCAAGTCGCCTTGCGTTTCAGGCAAAAAGAGAGAGAGAGAGAAGAGTAATGAAGAGACGGCGCATGCAAATCGGAACGCGCAGCTCGCTTATGCTAATTGAGCCAGCATTGATGCCAAGCCTCCTTTAATTAATCTTAGTCTGCTCCTGCTGGTGGATCTCAGGGTCATTGCGGCAAGCAGATGAAATCATTCATCGCCCAAGTCGTCTTATGTCTACTCGATGCCATCTCTGGTGAGTATTTTTAATTTATAACCTCTACGGAGGCATTTATTAGAAATTCAAATATATTAGAAATTTAGAAAGAAATCAAGTTCTATCACAGTCAATGAATTATGAGGAAGAGTGCGAAATGGTGTGGTGTTACTTCCTAGTTGTTTCCTGTGGCGCACAGTTTGTGAATTGCGCGGAGGTAACATTCACTAGGTGCTCTCATGTTTCAATGTTTCTCCAAAGCTGACAGGAACTCAAATCTCGGATAACGATTCGGCATCCGGTTGAAAATACAAATTCCTGCCTGAAATGCGCCGTGCAATTGTACATCGATGAATGGTGTAATTTCCTAGTTATTCCCTCTGGCTATTCACTGGTGCACCGTGCACATTCCCAATAGCCCCCCCCCCACCTCCTCAAATTCTTCTTCAGGTGGTGCGTCGTCTGGGTGAATTTTGCTCATCCGGTCAGGTCGATCTACAGAAGAAGGGCGAATTATGTGCGACACTCGAGAAATTTGATGGAGGACTACCGAAGGAATTGCGAGTATTGGAGAAAATGCAGTGAATGGGAAGGAAAGGGGCGGAGCCTATCGACTTCCCTTGTTCTGATCATCATGTACAGTGTACTCTATTTATTGATTCGTATCCGTAATTATTTTATTTCATTTGTATCATTATCAGTATTCGGTGTGTATAAGACTGAGTCCAAAGTGTGTGGTAAATAAGGATAAAGAAATTTGAAGTGAATGTTTTCCCCCGAAATTCACAGCATTTATTCGCAACACTTTATCACTCCTTCAGTCATTCACAGCATATTCTAGCATGTCAGTCAATCGGAAGTAAAAAATCGAGACAAATACGTTTTTTGAAGAGGTGGTAATCAAAAGTGAGAGACTCTGATCAGAATTAGCGGTTTCTCAGAGCGTGGAATACGTGTAAAAATTGAGAACTTTAGGCGACGCGTCCCTAGGATATTAAAACCGAAACTGGGCCTGCAGAGAGAGAAAGAGATGGAATTTCCACAACCGAAATAAACGAGGGGGAACAAAATAATTAGCCAACGATATCCTACCGTAATACGAAAACAAATATATGAATAGTATGAATAGACAATCATTAACCGACAATAACTATAGAGTTGTAACAAGTGATTGTTAAAGATTACAAGAATGAGATAATATTTTAGAGAATCAGGTAAGACTCGTTTAAATGCGAGGGTTCAGAGATCAAAGATCAAAAGGGCGGGGCTAGAGATAATTCAATCTTTGGAGTGCGAGTTTCTTCTCTTCGTCGGGCTCTTCGATGGCGATTTCTTGTGAGGCGACGATTCCACTGGAATGATCAATCATAATTCTCATTACCGAGGCTATTTAAAAAAAACACCCAAAACAAGTTATAGAGCATACAAGATAGGTGCACAATTCTTTGCAAAGTTCATACGCATTCTCGAATTTATATCACTTTTTTTCCGCATTTTTTTTATAGAACAGTTCTGTCAAGAAGCAGCCAAGGACACAACTCGAACGCCTTTAGGTCCTATTGAAACGGCTATCAGCCTCTCCCTATGCTGTTCTAACCCGGCGCTTCTAGCACACATAGTCTCAATTTCCTCACCTCCATTCATTCCATTCCTCTCACTGCAACTCTTCCTCCTTGGCGATCGTTGGATGGCCTCCGTGAGCATTCGTTGTAGATCGTCCCCACTAACGGGAGGCGTCGTCTCTTCTCGCTCGTCACCGCCCTCCTCGCCTGAGAATATTGGTTAATTAGCTTAATTAGTTTGTATTTTTTGACTAGCCGCTTGACCATCGATTCATCGAACCACTAGAATAAACAATATTAGTGAATCACCAACACTCTAGGTCAATTTCTTCTTGTATGCCCCTATTTGAATCGTATCCTTCCACATTCCTACCGAGCCCAACAGTTTACCGCCGGAAGCCTACCTCAGGGGATTGAGAGGTGCAACGTCATTGAATTAATAATGAAATAAATAAATAATTTTGTTTACAACGACGACTCGATATGACATTCAAATCAACAATAACTCGGTCTCTCCATTCCTTCCCTCATTCATACCCTTTCCTCTTTTCTCGAGTGGTCGCTCGCTATCTACAATGATTCCTCTTCTCACACTTCCACTCGCAGCACTCCCGATCCTGATTGGATGCGCCATGAAGGTACTGTAGATGGGATACGGTAGGAGACGACTACGGTAGTGTGATGAGTCTTATCGATTTGATGCGCCATGAAGGTACTGTAGATGGGATACGGTAGGAGACGACTACGGTAGTGTGATGAGTCTTATCGATTTGATGCGCCATGAAGGTACTGTAGATGGGATACGGTAGGAGACTACTACGGTAGTATAATCTCAATCTTATCTATTGCAGCCAACTAAAACATCGACTGCGCCGCAGTTTCAGTTCAAGAATTCGAACAGCAAATCGACGAGGGCCGAGGATAGCAAGCAGAAAAGTGATGCTGTAAGGACGGGCCCTAGTCAGAGATCAAAGATCAAAGATCAACGATTGCAGACTCAGAAGTCGTCGGATCGCATGGAAGGCCCCTCGTCAGGTGGAGGATCAAAGGAGAAGAAGGGAACAGTGGACAATAGCAGCAAGAAGGGCGCTCCCATCATCTATACTCCCAAGAGAATTATCGAACCGAAAACGAACGAGCTGACTGAGAAGGAGGTCAGAGATCAGAGTTCAGAGTTCAGAGATCAGAGATCATAGATCATGGGTCGACTACTGCGTGACAAATTACAAAAGGGACCCACAGTTTTAGTACTTCGGGCACCTATCTAATCCACCTTTTGCCTGTTCTAGGTGCCAATGAGTATAGCAAGTCGCATTGAGATGGTTATTCAGAGATTAGAGATCAAAGATCAAAGATCATTCTCATTTGCAGAAGGCGATTGCTGCCGGGGCGAAAAAGGAGCGTAACGAGTATCCGACATTCGATGATGTGCATTCTGACTGGGAAGGACCGCTGGGAGAAATGCATGGAGGAGCAGAGAAGAAGCCAGTGGAGAGCAATTAGAAGAGAGGAAAGATCAAAGATCAAAGAAGAGAGAGACCCCTCGAGAATGAACTGAGTACTGTAACGAACGATGAAGCTAAGTACTGTAACGAAATGGTTGTGAATGAGATTGTTGGATATCTACGTTGATTGGGAACACAGGCATTTGTCGATACGTATTACATTCGGCAAATTTTTTGACGGATTGACTCGGAAATGTACTTGTCTACATTGCGTAATGTTTTATAGATGAGATCGCTACCTACCTCACAATGGTTACTCAACCATTCACTCGATTACAGTTTCCTATCCCTCACCCTTTCCAACTACCATAATTTTTGTATATCATAAAGCATCCCCACCGGTTACCGTACCTCTAGCTCAATATTGCCAGTACATAGATTGTGCCGTAACCCAAATCTACCGTACCTTTCAATCCCCTCGATCCCTCTGTCACGTCCTTCTCCAACTGTAGCTTCTTGCGTGCCAGCTTGTTGATCTCCACCTGGAAGGAAGATAATAGATATGCGAATACCGTAACTTTGAAACACTGTAGTTTACCGTTATCAATCAAAAGGATGTCACTTATTTTTTTAAATGAGATATCCGGAACTTAACATCCCTTCACGGCTAAACTCGGACATGTAAAAACTACGGAACCTAAGATCACCGATTGTCATGACAATGGATGCAAGCAAATAAACCGTTCCTCACTGCCGTAACTCCACCCGAAACAATCGATAATCACACCGTAATCTCCCCACCAATCAATCAATAGTCCTACCGTAATTACTCTCCTTAATCAATCGATAATCCTACCGTACCTCGATTGTCTCCTTTGATATCAACCTCGTCACGTACACCGGCTTCTTCTGGCCCATTCGATGGCAGCGATCCTCCGCCTGTGATCGATTATTTGAAGCTACCGTAGTCATTGGGTATCGTATCCATCATCAATCGCTTACTGGACTTATTCCGCCCCCCCCCCAAAGTAGAGATTAAAGAATTACAGTATCCCCACCGTACCCATCCTAATCGCAAACTGATCAACAGTAACCCCCCTACCATACCTGCTTGTCATTATACGGATTGAAATCTATATCATGCAATATGATATGGTTGGCAGAGACGAGATTGATGCCTAATCCGCCGGCTCTCGTCGAGAGGAGAAACACAAACTGCCCGGGATCCTCGTTGTACGCGTTGATCATCTCCAGTCTGCAGTGATTAATGATGACAAACCACCGTGCTTCTTGCACCTTTTTGTACCATTATACTTTTATTTACAAGACAAGCCAGAAATACACTATCGATATAAAAATAGCTGTAATGTGTACATTGTACAATCACTGAAGCGCCGCTCAACCGGGAACATTTAGACAATTTTTCTACTCGAGAGTTTCCAATGACTAAGGTTTCGTGAATCTCTAGTTCGTGAATACCCGCTAAAACACTACTTGGCCTGCCGTCCTTATAATGTTCTTGTGATGTGAGTCTCTTTTTTTCCTGCCGGCGATCAGCACTCGGGACCCCCTCTTTGAAAAAAAAATATTTTGGGATATAGTCATCCGAGGACCTATTCCGTTCTCCGGTGGACGGTGTCTTAAATGAAGTCCATGATGCTAGGGTTTTCCCTCGCAAACTGGGTAGCATGATAGCCACTGGCAGGAAAACAATGCACTACGCCGCGAAACTTCACCAGTGCTGAGTTATCCCACTGATATTTGAGTGTAGACGATCAACACTGAACGTAGTGTGAGGAGCCTTGCAGCAATCAACTGCGCCTCCGCATCATCATAGAGGTAACTCATCATAACTCCACATCTCAATCACATTACAGTGTCCCTACCGTACCCATTTCCTCATTCACCTACAGTACCCCTACCGTACCTGTCGAGCACGGGCGTCGTTCCGTCCAGTCGGGAGAAGGTGTAGCCGCGCAGTCGGAGGTACACCTAAATGAGGAGATTGGAGGTTGCAGATCAAAGATAACGGTATAAAATTCAATCGAGCAGTTCTTATTGTTTGGTTTTGTTCTGAGTGGACGACAACAATGTGGCATTGCATTCGTCTCACAATTGAGCACTTTATACAAGCGATTAAACATGAATCTATTTGTCCCAGACATGATCGAAAAATCAAAATTCCGGATAATCAAAGTAGCAAGAAGGATCGTTGAAACGTCACTATCCCAGGACAAGAATTCTACATTTTCACCAATCCTTATCTATCGCCAGCAAAAAAAGTGAGTAGGAAACAACGAAGAGAACGATAAAGATTAAAGATCAAAGATCAAACCTCGAGAATGTCGAGCATCGACGTGAACTGCGAGAAGATGAGCACTTTGTCGCCCTGCGAAAGCGATCGATCGATAGCTATCGTAACCTGCTCTACAGTATTCAGTCTCATAATGTGGTTACAAGTATTGCAAAGACTTTGACGGTATTCAATGACCAAATCAGCAATATACGTCATGACTCTATTATCATGACCTAGTGAAACTCCACCGAGCTACAACTTCACAATTTGGCCTCTCGGAAAACGGGTTCCTTCATTATCAAATCATGTCCTTTCGAGACATTTTTACAAATCGTATTCGAATGAATTATTTAAACATTATAAGGCACAAATATAAGGATCAAATATAAGATATATAAGTATAAGTCTCAAATATAAGGTTCAAATATACAAATATATTATATGGTTCACTTGCATGTTTTTACAGCTAACTGTTCAGAACAATCAAGGACTGGACACTCTACTCAGCTGTGAGGACTCATCGAAACCTAGACCCTACTAGCTCTTTTCATTATACTCAAGCAGTTTTAATGCGTTTCTATCGATAATCTGTGGGTTCATAAATGTCTTCCCTAGAAAGGAAACATCAAATACAAATTCTTTCAAACCTTCTGCTTGATCTCTGCCAATTTTCCGTCGAGGAATTTCAGCTTGCCGGATTTGAGCGCCAGCGACTCCTCAAGGAGGAACCTGCAAGGGGTAGAGTTAATAGTAAGCCCGTCGCTCCTCGGTAGTGGTGTTGGGTTGAGAATTCGCTAATTATTAATTAGTACGGTTAATCCTCTTGCTACTGTAACTAGTTTTATAGCAATAGGCTAAGGAAACCCTATTGAACGTTCAATTAACTCACTTATGTGTGCAATGGAATTTCTCGCACAATTGATGTAATTGGAAGTCCGAGTAGCCCTCCAATTCCTCCGCCAGATGCTCCGGCTTCTTCTTAGCGTACTGTTTCTCCTACAAAATGAGAATGTACTACGATATTATTACACCTTCTATACTTATGACAAATTGTATTCAACCATGTCGCCTACTCCTACTAATCTGAGCGATCACTAGGATAACGTGAGTACCTCGTGAAACGCTGATCAGACTACTGAAAATGAAAATGTATTTGAATATGATTATTCCCTCTATATTTATGAAAAATTGTATTCAATAACGTCGCATGCTCTGATTACTCTGAGCGGTCACTAGTATACTATGAGTGCAGCGTGAAACGCTGATCAGAGTAGTCAAAATGAAACAACGCAAGATATTTAGCTTTTTCTTAGCGTATTGCGTCTCCTGGTAAATTGTAGTGATATGCCGTGTTATTTTATCAATCACAACTTCTGTGAATACTGATTTTAGCAATACAACTTCCGTCAAGTATAACTGCAAATTAACGGCACCCTCTATTGTAGCCATTGCGCAACCTCTAACTCACGGGTACACAATTTCCACGCCGTTTCGTTAATTCATTTTTACACAGTTACGATTGGCAAGTGTTGCTACTAGACTATCCAGCCAGCTTCTAACACACTTATGAGACTAAGAACTCGCGGGTTCTTCCGTGATTCCACTGCACACAACGACTTTTCAATCTTTTCAATCTTTGTATCGTTCATTACTACGAAAGAATACGATCCGCTGTTCAATGCATCGCACAACCTCTATCTCACGGGCTCCATTTACCCTTATTAACAATCAAACAACTTCGCGATTTTGACCGCCCATATCCACTTTCTCTACTGTTATAATTGGTTCATCGTACACATCGTCAACTCTACAATTACTGTCTACCAACTCTTCTCAACGTGGCTACCTTGCGGAACACTAAGCCTCCGGGTACAATTCCTTACCTTAGCACACAACATTTTGGCAATCTTCAACACCGTCGCGTCCTCATACAGCTTCCTCCTCAACAGGGGATGATTCGCCGCCTGTCGCAGTCGCATCAGACCGCCGTACCCGTTGGAAGTGTCGCCCGTATCCAACTGAGAAAGGCAATTAATCGATACCATAATCTATTGTTACAGTAACCATATTTCATAGTTCTCCCCATAATACAGTCGCTCATGTCAAGATCAGTTACTTGATTTATCTTATAAGATCCACCCCAATCGTATTTTGGGACAGTCGAGTCCTTGCTACCGTAACCCTACCCAATCCCTACCGTACCTTGGTCAATCCCTCCACTACATCCTCATACAATTCCACTTGTTCCTCCTCCATTTCCACCTCACACACTTCCTCGCTCTTCGGAGGCAGTTGGGACAGCACCTGTAGAGGTTATTATTATTATTATTATTATATTATTTCGAAACGGAAACAGGGCGGCATTATTCCACAAAGGCCCTGCTAGAGGTTGTGGCAGTCATGAAGCGAGCAATCGCCAAGTAAACAAGTTTGATTTTTTACGAGATCATAATGTTCAATAACCCGCCTGTTCCGATACCACCTCTTCTTGAAACAGGGAATCGCATGGATTCCCAACAAAATAATTATTATTTTTTGCGTTATTATTATGACAGAATCATTCCTCAAGTCCTTCAACCGAGGATATTCCAGATATGAAGCTAACAATCGCCACGTGTTCGTCCCCAAAGAATCGAGGTAAGATTTTTGCTCAAAGCCCGAAAAAATGTTGGAAAATATATTTTTTCTCTTGCTCTCGATGCTCGAAGGAATCACTCTTTAACGCACCTAACAGAGGTTATGTCAGCCAGGAAACCAGCAATCACCAAGCAGGGAATGCTCGATAAATCATGTTTATTTGGATAGGCAACATCACTGTAATGTTGAACACCCCTGCTATTCGGATATCACCCCTTTACGCAGCTGTGAATCACTTGGATAACATGTGAAAGAGCGGAGAAGAGAGGAAACAATCGTTTTTTTTCTTCAAATGAGTACATGATAATAAACAGACAATCAGTTTCTCTTTATTCTCTAGTGCCTCAAGTAGCACACAACCCATCGGAACGAAAAGCCCACGAAGGACAAACCAACAATTTATAAAATAAAATCCATTTCCCGATACCCCCCCCTACCGTACCTGGCTCTTGACTCTCCTCAGAATATACGGTTGAAGGATGGCCTTTGCCTGTTCGATTCGATCCCTCTGATAGAGGAGACCATCCGAACCCTCGAGCGCAGGCCTTTGCTGAATTAACAGTATTTCGTTTGAGGAACACCATCGTTACACAAAAACCATCGTTACACAATTGCTACATGTTATAATCAACGGGTCCTAGTTTCTCATTATCAGGTATCGGCTGTGCAACAATAATTAACCAAAAAAAAACCACCGGTGAGCGTCGATGTCATAGTTTCCCGCCGGGGATCCGCAGTTGGAAAAAATAACACCGCGTAGACCCAATTTTTTCACGAAAACCCCTCCGTCGATCCGCAACCCAAAAAAAGCTATGACATTGGTAGGTCAGCAGTGTGAAAAACAGTACGCAACCATCGAGCGCAAGATAGACGGCTTTTATCAAATTCAAATCAACGAATCCTAGATCGAGAATACCAAGAATCGCCTGCGCAACCCTAATGCCACATGTTAAAAATAGTGCAACCCTCGAGGGATTTTCATCCCGATTGTCCACTCTCAAGTGACGCATGTGCAACGCTGATGTCGCAGGCTAGACTAACAATACGTTCACGACCCTCCAGTCCTTCGCTTCCAAAACCGGCTGGGCGGAGTCAGCAGTCCGCCGCAAACTAATTACCGCGAGTTAATATTATTATTTAAAAATCGCTGCGTGGCTCATTTGTGATACTCAGCCTAGAGATAAGAAGCGATAGAAGAGACGTACAGTATTTTTTTGAAAAAAATACGGTATCAGGTTCTTGTACGGAAAATAAAAAAGCTATCAAGAACTAAGCATTTCAAGAAATGTGTGAAAGTGTATTAAAATCTTGGCACGCTGCCAAGCCGGTCTTCTAGTGGAAATGGAAGCGAACGAGCGTAAGGCCCTGGGGGGGGGGGGCGTGTACGTTTGCTTGTAATATTTATGTAAACGAAATTAACCCGAAACTATTGGCCGGAGCAACTTCTTGCACTAATAATTGTGCAACACTGATATCGCATGTACAAATCTTAACATTCTCTCGCATTAAATCAATTAAAATAACTAAAATTAATTAAATATAATAAATCAAATCACCTGTTTGAAGTGCTGCAGCAGCTGGGTGACGTCGTCGCAGTACTTGTTGAAGACCTGCAATGAAATTATAATTCATTCTTTGATCTCGAATCTAGGGTTGGCTTGCCAAGCAAGATTGCAAGATCTTGAAAAGAAATAACTCAATTATCCCTTCTTGGCAAGAACAACGAGTTGTTTTTCAAGATCTTGGTTCTTGAAATGATCTTGAAATTCAACACTTTTCTTCATTTTTAACTGATAGACCGGTCGAAGGGGGTAGGTGTGGGTGGAAAATGATCAACCAATCTTGAAAATCTTGAAATACTCTTGAATCTTGAAATGATCTTGAAAAGAATTGGCAATTTGCCAAGTCTTGCCAAGATCATTCTGCGATATTCCAATCTTGAAATGCGGTTTCAATCTTGACAAGCCAACCCTACTCGAATCCATTTTACTATTCTTTAATGAATGATTGATATTTCGAACGTATTCTTCGTTAATCACAATACTAAATTATTCAACGGCTACGTAAGCAACTTGAATCATCGAATAACCGAGCGATGTCTAGCTAGTGCGTAACTTTTACTGCCATTCTTGCTTACACCCTTAACCATGAGTGTTTCCTCCTCTTGTTATCCACTCGCTTCAACTGCTACATCACCACTGAGAAGTAACAAAAATACAATGGGCATACCTTGGTAATGGTGAAGTACATGAGTGATATCAGCTCAATGAGATTGTTCTGCAGCGGTGTCCCCGTGAGAAGGATCTTGCGTTGAGTCTGAAAGGAATTACAATAATAATAATACATTTTATTTATTAAGCCGAACATGATGATACTATCAAAATGCATTTCAGGTGCCTTACGAGAAAATTATGAACCCGCAAGAAACTAGGATATGCGACCAGCATTTTGAAAATCGGTACTGTTATTATCACAAGGGGGAAGGACATAAATTGTTGGATTCAATTCAATCGCCTAATACGGATTATGTGAAACTGCGAAGACTGTGGAACTTCTATAGTATTGTCTCTCAACTTGATCTTTATCAAACTCTAGTATTTATTGTACGCGAATAAAACGCAGAAGCGATTGCCAAGTACATTTTCCTCATCTAATCTCAAACCAATAAAACCTCAATCAACAAGGTAAAATACCCACCTTGATCTTCATCAAACTCTTGTATCGATCCGTTCCGCAGTTCTTCAGCATGTGACCCTCATCGAAGATGACGTAGTTGATTGAGAACGTCTGAACAAGATTAGTCCCCTTATCACTGATTAGATGTAGAAGGAGGAATTAGAAGAAGACCATTCCTTTACGTTTTAATTCAATTAGTTTTTATGTTTATTACCAGCCATGTGGAGACCATCAAATTTCGCTGGGAGAGATCTGATTTTGAAAGCACCGCACAGCTTGCATCCGCCAGGCAAAAAATCTTGGGCTATTTCTCAACGTATAACACGGATTTTCTGTAAGAGTGTAGCAAAAAGAGCTCTCATTTCCACTAGAAAAAACTTTTGGTCTCCGATTTCCATGAAAGTTGGTTGGTGGGTACCCCTAGGGGTCAGGAGGAGGTTCATCTACTTGGTTTGGACAATTATCGATTTTATCGATTTTTGGGGCTTAAAACTTTGAATGACCATAACTCGCTTCATTTTCATCGCACAGCGAGCGGATTTCGCACACGAATTCGTCTTGAAAATCTCTACAAAAAGTCCAAAAAATACACAATGATTAAATTTGATCTTCGGTCTCAAAAATCGATAAAACCCATTTTGGGATCATAAAAGTTACCGTTTCTCGAACAATTCCGGGAAACACACTCGATATTATTTTAAAAATCGATTCTACGGACCCGTCTTAGTGTCACCCTGTACCTGGTTTTGCACATCTCTGTCCTTTCAATGGTGCTTACTACGTGAGGTCGAACATAGCCGATAAAACTCATTTTTCATTATAACTAGCTTAAACGTGATCCTACCAAAAAGTCATCAAAATGAAAAATGTAGCTCTCGTGAAGACGAAAAAGAGATGTTTTATGCAAAAACTTCGTAGGAGTGACGGTTTCTGAGATATTCTTGAAAAACAACTCTCAACGTGGAATATTCACTTCTTTGGCCACTTAAATATGACTCTTGAGGTTCCTCCGAATACCATTTTGAATTATCCTATTTAATAATTAATCTTTCTGCGCACTGAATGGTATACATCAGAATGCGAACCGTAATGATTTCACTATCCCAAATAAGAAAATTAGCAATTCCCACCTTGAAGAACATCTTGTCGTCCGACATCGACCCGATCATGTTGGACTCACAACAGCTATTCTAGTTGTTATTTTGGAGCCGGAGGGTAGCAACATTCGAAAATCCTTTCAAAGCCTTACTATGAGAAAACTGTGAAACCCTGATCCACCTATTCCCCTTCTCCTCAGACACAGAAAAATTGTCATTAATCAGAAAAACAATTAGCAGGGGGTTTTTTTTTCTAAAACTTTCAGCTGTCGAAAATGGAAACGGATGTTGAAATTTCCACAGCCTAGCCAAATAATAATGATAAAAAGCTCTTGCCCACCTTGAAGAACTTCTTGTCGTCCGACTTCGACCCGATCATGTTGTACGTCGTCAGGAGAACGTCCACCTGAAAACAATAACAATAGATTGTTTTTGTTATTGTTTTGAATAACAATAGCGAGAATAAAATTTACCCGCCGTCCAAATTCGATCCAACATCATTCGTGCTTCACCGACTCTACTCAAGTCTTGGGTGTTTATCAAATTCAATTTCTTTCAGCTATGTTTTCCCAACACAACTCAATACTCCGCTACCCTAACTCTCGTACATTCTTGCTCTCATGATGAGATAATGCTCTCTGATAATTCTACCCCATCTTCAAATTTTCCAATAATCGATCATTCTACTGTACGCCCTTCTCATAGTACCCTTCTTCTACGAATTCAACTCCCTCCACAAAATCAATAATACACCATTCCATCAAAAGCCCTTATTACAGTATCCTTCTTCTTCGTCAACAATCAACACAATGGATACTTCACCACTCCCTCTCCCCCCACTTACCGTATCCTTCTTCTTCTTGGCCGAGTGTCTGATGTCCCGTCGCTCCTCCTGCGAGCCGTAGTACGTGATCACCTGGGAATTATTATTATAAATAAATAAAAAAAATTATTTTACATTTTTGTAAATGGAATCGGGAATCAAATTGCAAGTCATCCGTCCCCACTAACTATGACTATTTTTTGAAACGCTACATCGGCAAGTTTGAAAATCGGTTGCTAGTGTGACTCTTTCACTCTATTTTTCTACAGGATTGCAGGAAACTACTGCTCTTCAATAACGTCCACTGATTTTGTTATAAAATCGAAACACGATTTGACCATGTCAGAATCGGAGACTATCACAAGAATGCAACACTCAACCTGCTTTTCAAATCATTATTTATAGAACATTCGAACGAGACACCACTGCAGTAGGACAACATTCAGTGTTTATCCAAACCTCTGGAAACTCGCCGTCATCTACCGAGAAACTATTGATAGGTTGTTTTTTTTTCGAATTGTATTTTTTGTGCAGACAACCCAGAAGAATTACTGCTGCGCAACAGAGTTCAGTTATATTATTGCAGGCCGAAACACTAAACTACCAACTCTGTAACGATCACAATCCTTGTTGCTTCGATTTTTTTGACGCACCAGAAACGTCATCAAGAATCTGGATTCATTCTATATCTCAAATACATGAAACACGAGTTCACCATGTGTCGTTCGTATCCAATTGGCTAATAATAAAAGCACACCCACTGTGTGGAAGGTCCTCCCGCACACTAACCTTGAGCGTCGGACACCACGTCTTCATCTCGGCAATCCAGTTCTCCACCGTGGAAGAGGGAACGACGATCAGATGAGGACCGCGCACCTGAGATATTATTGGGATTTATTTTATTAATTAAGGCATGGTGTTTCTTTTTTTTTACATAGAACTGAGGGCAGCATCATTGAATCGCTCGCCCCCCCCCCCCCCCCCACTTCTTATCAAATTCATGAAACCTCGAAATTCTAGCTGCTTCTGTCTCATTTTATTTTCATTCTAAACGTAGCAGATCGCCATCTATCGATTGTGAAATCCATTCTACTGCTATACTTCACCACTGGAACTACGACTCGTCTACTTTTGTCATAACTACCAAATAAAATGACAAAATACACAATTTAAGTCATTAAAAATATACATAATTAATTTTTTGAACTCTCACATGGGTGTGCTTCAGCCACGAGAGAAACGCCACGATCTGAATCGTCTTGCCCAGACCCTGCAATTACATTGATTATTAATTATTTAGTAATCGATTTAAAATAAATTATTGATTTTAATTTCGATTCATGTTTCACCAGCACTACTTGAGCACGTGATGTTTACAAACTTCAATTCTCTTATCTTCTCCGAGTCGATGTCGAAAATAACAGCGATCTATAGTAAACGAAAGAAAATTCCAGAAATTGATATCATCCTGGACTCGGGTTTCACGCTCCCGCTAAGACATATCGAAAATTCTGAAAATCGATCCTTTCTCGATTCCTAGCTTACTACCCAACTATTTCTTGTTTCACCCTCACTACTTAAAGCCTCTACGTTAAGAAACTTCGATAAAATCAGGTTTCCCAATGCTGTATACAACATAACTCAGATACCAATCATGTGAAATCAAATATCAACGATCGCCCCCTCACCATTTCATCAGCCAGGATGCAATTGAGTCCCTTGTGGTGCATCTCCACCAGCCAATCGACGCCCTCTTGCTGGTAACCGTGCAGGGTCATGCTGAAATGGAGATTACGATAATGGAAAACGGTGAGATCATCCGCGTTACAATATCATACTGCCAGTGCAACACCTATAGTCCATGTGCGAACATGTCAATAATTGGTGGTTATCTACTACACATAGTTTCCATGTATTGACTACGATAACATTTTTTTCTTGTCAATGTCTGGAGAACCCCCACTCTCCCTGGATCAATCAGTTTTGAATGTTTTTACAGCGGTAACTTACATGCATTCATTGTATTACACCTTCCTTCGCACATCTACGATAAAACTTAAACCCAACTCACCCCGAGACAATTAGCTGATTAAATTTTACTCAACGAAAAGTTATCGACATTATTCAGTAACCACCTCTCCTCCCTTCAATCCTCTCTGAAACCCGCACTCACCCCGGGTTCAGCAGCGGCAGCTCCACGTGTCAGTTTTTCATGTTCTTTCTCGTTTAACTAATTACAGTTGACCGGTTGTATATATTATTAATTTGCAATACTCTCACTCTGTCAGCAAGATCATCAATCGACCTCCCCGATTCAAGTGAATCGCCGGGGAAACCTCGATCACCCCAGTTCGACTCCCCATGCCTACCATGTACTACCGACTTCTCTGCCCACACCATAGAGTAATTCTCACCCCGGGTTCAGCAGCGGCAGTTCCACGTGTCGGCCCTCCTCCGCCCGCTCGCTCGGTTCTTCCACCTGGAATAACAATCATTATAATTGAAAAAATATAATTTAATTGTCATTATTGATTTTTCTCGCGCTATCAATTACATAGAAAGTAGATAGCGGCAGCCAATTTTGTAAAAAATTTAATTAATTAATTAATTCCTCACCTGCGATGAGTGCACGCGGCAGTCGTCCAGGATCTGCTCCAGCACTCCTGCGAATTAAAACAATAATAGAAAAACATTCATTTTAAACCATCACTTATCGAATCGACACAATTGAGTACTTTTAAAATTCAATGTGAACTCTCATTGGTAGATCCACGCAAAGCAGACTATGAAGCAGCGCTGAAACAAGTTGTTGCCAAAATACAATACTGCAGAGCAATGATTATCTATCGCACTCCAGATGTATGCTTATCCCCTACCCGTTGCCACGATGCACATGGTCCGTATTTCAGTAATGAATTGAATTATGATTTTTTTCGATAGAGTGGCGAGGAACCATTAGCAGCACCACAACATTTCGGATGTAATTCATTCTTTGTAACACCGATTTCAAAGGTTAACATCTGACCGACGAGATATCAAGAACAATTCATGTCGTCTCCCTAACACCTTCACCCCTTCCAAACACACACCAGCTACTGTGCAGAAAATCATAATGATAGGGAGGGAATGCTCTGCCTTTCGGCTGGCCGGGCCAAACATCAGATAAGGGTCCAAATTTCCCTCAACACACCCCTCCCATTCACTCAGAATCCCCCCATAATCTTCACCTACTCACCCCTATTCTCGAGGTACTCCTGGAATGCGTCCAAAACCGCGTTGCCGCTCACACGGGGAATCGACGAGATGCACGCGCGCTGCAACGGGTACGGTGAATTTGAAGAGTACGGTAATACGTTTGACCAATAAAAATAAATAGCCCGTAAATTTATCGGATTAATATGAATATATTTCTCGAGGCGTTGTCCAGACGCTATTAATTGACTGGTAGATATACGGGAGGTATAGGAATATTGAAACATTAACTCTAATGTGCAAAGGGACATCAACAACGACGAGATGCACGATCGCTGGAAGGGGAAGAGTACGGTAGGATTATTGGTTAATGAATTTCTGAAAAAAGTCTCACCCCATTACTAGACTCATTGCTAGAATGCTAGTAATTGTGAAGCATGAAACTTGAATTCGCGAAACTCGCATTCCTTGTAAAAATTAGTTAATGAGACAACCCCGAGATCTTTAATTACAAATTGAAACTCACGAGTGCCTCATATCCATCAAACGGTCGTGACGCCATGATCTTCTCCGCAATTCTCTCCACTATCCGAGGCGCCGAAAGCAGCGATTCTCTGGAATTATTCAAGTAAAACAATGTTTAGCTACTTGTTCAAGTGCACATTTCAAACGCAGCAAATGATGATAATCTCGATCCTTATCATACCCCATACCATCGCTCAGCGCCGATCTCATTGCACAGATGAAAAGGGTGGGAATTTTTGATGGTGTGGAACTCATACCATGGGAATTTTTGACTCAAAATGTCTTTTACCATGGGAATTTTTGACCCAAAAACGGCTCATACCATAGTAATTTTTTTGCCTTTTTCACCCAAAAATAGCTCATACCATGGGCATTTTTGGAGGCCAAAAAGTACCCTTTTCAACTGTGTCTGAATGCCTTTTTTTAAATAAATTAATCACCCCGGAAATAAAATACAATTCCCGATATCCGCGCCAAGCTGGGATATGGAAATGGTGAAACCCTAATTCCATATACAAAAAAATCGAGTGCCATTTTCGATAGGCAAATTTCGAATTAATCAAGTTCAATTTAATTTACTTACTTATTAGCCGTGTTGAAGAACTCGACCATCTTGCTGTGGATGACGCGCGTCGCCGCAGAGTACGCCGCGTCATTGTCCTGATGAGAGATTTAATTAATTAATTATTTAATAATAATAATAATAATAAAAACTATGTTTACGCTGTGCCCATTCAACCCAGAGATTTGAGCTACGCCAATACCATATTTCATGTAGGAAAAAGAGTGGATAATGGTTCGTCCTGTGCCTACGTATCAAAAATCAATCGCACCTAGCCTTTGTGTTTTACTGGCACTTTATGTTCTTGTCTTCAGACATTATTCGATCGATGCACCATATATTTACTATTAAACCCCAATAATTAGTTCTCAACAATTACTCGCTTCAGTTTTCATTCGGAAAACTAGACTCCCTACAAAAAAATGATACAACATGCTTATTTCCGTTTCAACTCATTATTATCTTTTTGACCTCGATTACTGCACAATTTATTCCTCACATTCGGTACGTTCCCAAAAATTGTAACTTTTCGATGATTCTTCCCGTGGAGACAATAAAGGGGTAAATTATGCAACACTCACAGTGGCTTTACTATCCGTCTCTTTGACCGCCCCTCATTCACTATTCTCCTCCCTCTGAACTTTTATGTTTCATTTTTTTCCATATTTGCTACTTTTCAGGACACATGTCCTAATATCGGGCTAGTGAAGCGATGATCAACAACAACAACACCAACAACAACAACTCACACTAGCTTCACTGTCCGTCTCCCTCGCCGCCTCTCCATCACTGCCCGAGAAGACCTCCTCTTCATCAGAATGAGAACCGCCTGAATCGCATTAATATTTTATTATGACTATTATATTATTTATATTATTATCAGGATACGTTTTCTGTTATTATTATTAATATTTGATTCAATTATTGTATTAAACGATCGCACTATACCGTAATAGGTGGATTTCTTAAAGCTAAAAGCCCTAACAAGAATCGTCTAAAGACAGTAATCCCATTTTCCAATTTTGATTCGACCAGGCAACTTCGGGCTCCATGGTCTGATAAAGAAGGATGGATTGAATGCATCATCAGTGGAGGACGAGTACCACATCAAAAAATCTCATAAAATTACACAAAATACATCACTGTTTCAATGCAACCAGGCTACTTCGAGTTTCAATCGATCGCCAAGTACATTCGGGTGACTGGTTCAGCGATAAGAGTTTGAACAGCATTCTAAAAAAAACACTAACCCCTCCTGCCCTTGTTCTTCTTGCTCTTCTTCTCTTTCTTCTCCTTCTTCTGCTTGATCACGGGTACTGTAACACATAAATCAATATCAGAGTACTGTAACTACATGTTTTCAGGGAGCTCTTTTGCAATTTTTTGTCCGACTTGAACGGGTCGCCGGGTTCAAAAATTCGGAAGCACGGGACACCTATACTTTAGACTGTTTCGCCTCAAAATAAACGGGTTATTGCTCATAATTTTATCGCAGCATCAATAAAGTTATCACGCAACAGTTTAATTAATTAATAAAATAAAATAAATAATTAACTAATTTGCTCACCCGAATCGGGGCTGCTGTCGATCACTGCTTTATTCTTCTTCGCCGGGATTTCTGCAATTTATTCAACTTGCATGTTTTAAGTTTCAGGATCCGTCTAATGAAGTCACCTCCCATCGGCAATGTTCTTCGAAGAGATGCTTTAAAAAATGCCCACTCATCCATGCTTCACTATGATATACAGAGAATATTCAGCATCCTTGATTTCAGTTTCGTCAAATAACCAGTTAATCACTAACCATAAATCACCAATGAGAATCTCATTGGTTGTTGAAAAAAATACACAAATTTATAACAGCCCCAGTCCTCCTTGTTCAAGCCCCATCTCAGTTTCACCTACTATTCAACTAGTTGACAGAAACTATTAGTTGATACATCTGTGGTCGACGATGAAATTATGCCATTGATACGTCATTCAGGCTCGTAATTCCTAATTTACTATCGCAATCAAACAGACCATCCTCATCGCTTTACTCCTTACACTAGACCCATCCCAGTTTCACCTACTATTCATCTAGATTGATATCTCCGTTCAAATCATCTAATATCATAACCAACTGACCATCCTCATCGGTCTCCTCATATCTCGCTCCCTCGTCCTCACTCGAGGAGACGTCGATCTTCTTACGCGGCTTCTGAAAATAGTTTTTTTTTGTGATAAAACAATGAACATGATCTCGAGTAAGCAGCTCGAAAAAATGTGATTCGAAAGTATTTTCATTAACAAATAGTGATTGCGAGAAGTACATGCCAGATTCAGGTTTCGCATAAATATCAAGAGTTGTTTAGTACCTGCACCAGCAGTATCTTTGAAGCGAGTCGTGCAATTTTTAATAATAAAAAATAGACACTTGCAAATAAAGGTAATTCTGGCCACAAAGTAATCGTTTCAATTAAAGGCGCCAATAATTCTGTTTTTCTTCGCATCTCCTCCGCCACTTGACTAGACCCACAAACCCGTCTCGCCAAGCACGCACCTTGGGTTCAGCCTTCTTGCTCGCTTTACTCGTCATCATTCTCGGTTTGGCCATCCATCCTCCGCCCTCTTCCTCACTGTCATCCGACAGAGTCCGCTCCTTCTTCACTGGTCTCAAAATAATAGTATTTATTTATTATTATAATTAAATATATTTGCAACTTTATTCTATTCAATTACTTCATAATACTAATGTTTGAAGTGATCGTGAAATGTCAACAATTACGTGGATCACAAATTCACCGGGTAGCTCAAACAATATGAAACTATCAAAATACTCACTTCGGTGGAGAGGCAACTGCCGCTTTGAGCGTGGGAGAGGCCTTGGGGAATGCTGGAAGAATTGGCGCTTGTGCTGTTGAAGGGGTCTCCCCCTATTCCACTCTCCCCTCCCTCTCATTTCACCTCATTCGGCGCACTCCGCACGGTCGTCTAGTTCATTTCGATCTTGCCCTCTCTCGCCTAGACCATATTTTGAAGGGAATACTAAAAAAGACAAACTAAGCTAAGAACTAAGCACGAACCCTAAGCCTAAGCACTAAGCACTAAGCCTCAAATGCCATACTTAGCATTACAATGGCTTATTGTTAGTCTCAATGCTTAGTGCTTAGCGCTAAGGCTTAGGGTTGGTGCTTAGGCTCAGTTTGGTGCTCATTGCTTTGTTTTTGAGAATGCTGTGATAATTCACACCATTCTCTCTCAAATCAATCAACTCAAAATGAGATTATGTCTCTTGTTTCTCTCTTGTCTCTCGTTGAATTTGCATCCAATCGTTTACATCCAATCTCACCCTATATAAGCTGTGGATTTCACTTCTCTGGTTCAGTCCATCGCACTCCTATCTGAGGAAAGGGAGGGGAGCATTCGCCCCCGCGGACTTGGTCTCCTCTGAGGAGACCGCGCTCTCCTCTGCGAAGGAGAGCAAAATGAGAGGGAGGGGAGAGTGGAATAGGGGGAGACCCCTTCAACAGCACAAGCGCCGAAGAATTGCAATATTTACTGTACAATTTGCGAACTGTTAAAAAAATACCCCCCCCCCCCCACACCAAAATGCCCCCCCCCCCCCATCCGTCTACTAACCTCCCTCATCGACTTCCTCCTCCGAGAAGTCGGACAGCGTCTTGCTCTTCGGGGGCTGGGGAGGCGTTTTCTGCAATTATTATTATCTGAATCATCGTTCGTAGCACATACATTGTTGCACCCCACCATAGACCTACAAAGTCAACGAACCTCTGTAACCCCTACTCACCACTCGATTTTTCAAGGTAATTCGCACAATTTCGATCAGAAACATTTTGAAATTAATGTAAAAATTAAAAATATCTCACCTTGACGACGCCATTCGCCGGCTTCTTGCGCTTTCGGACCTGAAAATTCATCAGTTATTAGTCGTATTTTATGCACTCTCCCCAAGGTCACTCCCGACATTTCGAATGATTTCTTTGTGGTGAGTTCGTGTTGCACGAGTTTCTCAAGTAATCAAGAACATGATAGAAGCAATGCATTTTCGTTGAAATTGTTTAAATTAATTTCTCGTAGGAGAATCAATATCTGCTGTAACCTTCCAAAACCTGTATATTTGTATCTTACCTAATCTATACGACATTTCTTTTTGAATCAATTCCATAATTCTACCGTACCTCATCTTCGCTCAGTCCCATGTCCTCCAACTTCCCTCACTAAATCGCATACCGTAACCATCCGCTATCATTCTACCGTACCTCATCCATTCAGTTCCAATTTCCGTACCTCATCATCACTCAGTCCCAAGTCCTCCATTTCTCCCTCGCTCTCGCTCATGAACTCTTCCTCTTCCTGGAATAATTTTTAAATTTTTGAGGAAAAAAAGCAAAAAAATGAAAAGACACTTCAACGTTTCATCTACATTACAAGAGATCGTTCGACAGTACACAGACAGTATATCGATCTGTGTCAACTTTAACGATAAAATAACTAATCTAAAATTATTATTATAATTAATTATTAAGCAACCTACTTTGCACTTCAGTGTTTCACCAACAACTCAAGAGATGTTATGACAGTGCTCTGCGGTATGATAAAGCAATATATGGATATTAATTAACCAACCTCTTCATCATCCAAGAAGTCATCAACGCTGTCCTCCCGCTTCGCCTTCTTGATGATCGTACCGTCTGCGATTATTGGGTTACGGTAGAATACAACTACGGTAACTTCTAATCGATTTATAACCTTTTCTTGCTGACTAATGTCTTTTTATAACCATTTCAACTGATAAACTATTCATTCTTTCCCATGCCTCCGACTTCCCATAAAATGAAAAGGAATTGCAGAGCAGCTTCCGCGCAATGAGCCCTTATATATCTTCCATAAACAAGTTGTGATATATATCCGATTACATCTCCCAGAGCAATCATTGGTGAATCCCTCTGAAGCCATAAACAAGTCGCTCAAGATCCCTCTCGCACTTTTTCCACAGCAAACTAATAATAGGGGATGTATTGAAAAGCGAGAGGATTTTCTCTGACGTCAGTAAACCACGAAATGAGCTCATGTTTTCGCTGAAAAGCAATTTGACTTTCGTCATCACTGCACCACACCCGCACCAGTTTGCCGCCCTTTGAGAATATGGTAATCCGACCGTGAAAAACGGCTGTTTTCCAAGTAAATCGACAAGAATAGATCCCTTTCGTCACTATTGCACTACACCCGCACCAGCCGGTGTTTTACCGCCCTTATGATGCGAATAATAGACTGACTTACTCTTCGGCTTTGCCTTGTTGAAAATGGGCGCCACCTTGCCGTTATTGATCGTTGCTGCCATCTAGAATTACGGTAGGTTACGTTATCCAAAAGCATTTTGAGATAGCTACGTCTCGGGCCGCATTGATTTCACCACAGTTACGATGAAAACTGGTTGAGAATCGATGGGCGAGTTTATTAGCGCCTATTTCGGCTTGAAGAAGCTCGAAAAATGGCTTAAAGTAGTCAAAAAGTACCCTAAAACTAACGTTAGTCAGTGACTGCTTCTTGAATTCTAGCTGCTTACGCATCGCTTCTGCAGCCGGATTGACCGCGTGCGCGACGCGTCGCTTCTCCTTAAATTCAACATTTTAAAATTACAAAATCATCAAATTAAATACCGTTTTAACCCCGAAATACCACAGGAAACGGGAACACTCACTTCGAATTTACTTGAAGACATGCCCGAAAACAGTCGTTTATCGAGCGGTGGTTACCCTTAAACGGTTGAAATCGATTCCACCCGAGGCCTGCATAATTTTTGGTCATAATGGAATTTTAAAAAACACAAAACACACGCAGTGTGAGCATAGAACGCATTCAAAATACAAGAGCGGAAAAAGCAAGGAATCTGCTGAAATTACGGTGGCCGAGCGGGAAAGCGACGCATCGAATAGTGACTTTATAAAATATTAATTTAATTTTTATTTTTCTTAATCTATTTTTACCTCAACCATCCTTCATAGTAATCAAAACAAATACAAAAAGTGTTAAATAAAATTTATATTATGTGGCTCTTCGAGAATCAGCTACACTTTTTCACAAAGATCAAGATCCTGATTTTTTCTTGAAAAATCTTAAAGTTTAGCCCCTTCGGGAATCCAATAGAGTGTCGATTCTCTTAATCAGGACGATTTTAAAGTGCACTTCTTCAGCCTTGTCCTTTCAGCCTTAAGTGGATACCTTCCTCCTTCTCACCGCTATCTGGCCTCTCTAACCGACAAGAGACCATTCAAAACGTCGATATTCATCTCCTTTTAGACTCGGCTAAAAAGTGCCTGGCTCATTAGCGCACCCCTTCATCGCGTAGTCGACTAAAGTCGGTTCATTATTTCCCCTTATTTCTTACTGGTCATCCCTCCAATCAGGGACAATATTGTCTGGTGCTCTCCTCATCCTACGCACTCTCTCACCGGTCAGAGAAAGCGAGAAAGTGTGTGAATTCGAGAGAGTTATCCAATCAGTCGGGTAGTTTCCGTCGTATCTGGCTTGATTCCGCTCTATGATCCGCTGTGCGCGTGATTTGACTAAAGAAGAGCAAGCTCCGAATGACGAGATATTATTAGCAAATGATGGATAAAGCTAATCTACATCACGTATCTTTCTTTTTTTCACAAATTATCCCATGTTTTATAGCTAGATTGAACGAGTGATATTTCAAACGATCTAAATGTTCTTTGAATTTTCATTTTTCGCCTGACTGACGAGATAATATTAGCAAATGTCATAGCCAATCTTCATCACGTATCTTTATCCCTATCACACACAGTATCGCGTTTCTTTTCTTGATAGCTGTATTGATTGAACTATTGATAATTCCCGAATTTCCATCTGGACTCTTTCATGAATATACTTCTGGCTGATGAGAGATTATTGATATCACCAATAACGTATCCTTCCTTCTCTCCCGTTCTTATCCAATCTTCATTTATTGCCTAAACGTTAGTCGACGAAGGTCGATGTACGCTTCAGAAGGAACTTTTATTTATGATTTCCATGTACTCCAAAATATTACAATGTAGTAAACTACAATGCACGTAAAGATGCGACAATCCCAAATATATGAGCGTGATGTATGAATCATATGTTTCTCCTAGACCACATTTGCCTGTTGTTGAAAGCCTCCTCGTTTCCCACACTATCTCCTCAGTCAGAGCAAGAGAGATAACGTGCGAAATGGACAGAGTCCTCATGAAATCTGCGGATTATAGGTGTAACGACGTCGTTTGGAAGGCAGGAAGGAAGGCGATGTTGTCGTCATCTTTGAAGGGGAATCCTCCTTCCATTTCCTTCCTTCCACGGCTGTAAATAGACTGCGTCTTAGTGGAATCATAGGTACCACCGTAAGTTGCTGCATACATTTGTGCTCTTATCTGCTTTTATGGGCCCGGGTTCAACATTCGCATCATTTTTTACCTGGACCGAAATATCCTTGAAGTTTAGGAATCAATAAGCCAAGAAAAATGAGATTTTCATGTTGTCGTCATCTTTGAAAGAGATTCCTCCATCCATTTCCTTCCGAAGCAAGCCTGTAAATAGGCTCGAAACGACCCCAAATCACAATACCTGCAACAAGCCACTGGAAATACTGAGCTACTGTGAGTTTACTTACTTTATTAAAGGTTGCTGTTCAGATAAGAGGCTATGAAAATGTCATGTGAATTCAATGTTTGTTGGTCCAGCCTCCACCCATTACAAATTCCGGATTGCAGCAGTAAATAGATCCACACGGCAATTCGCCGAAATCGTCGAACAACCAACCCACTCTACCACACCACTGTAAGTGTGTATCAGGCATTAATAATGGCAAACTGGACGAATAAATTAAATGAGATAGGTTTCAAGCAACTGCTAAGGGCTGAGTGATCCGCATTTAAGCTGATGCCATGTGGTTGGGTTTGGGCACAACAACAAAATCATTTAGCGTACCAAGCTGTTGATAGGTTTGTCTACTCTCGCGATTAGAGTGAGCTATCCAGAAACGGCGAACTCCATTACAAATTCTCACACAAGTCTAACGTGTTTGAATTGGATTAACAATACGCTTCATTCATTCTAGATGAATTAAACATTCCCAAACTCTAGTATCACGTTAGCTTTCTTCAGAAACGAAAAAAAGCCATTACTCGGAGGACATCATCACAATAGCAATGTCTTTACCATTCCAGCCTGCCCTCCCTGCCCTCCGAAGTCCCGATGGAACTCGACCCACTACGATGCACGATGGATGCGCTAGTGTTCACGTTCAATCTGGTAAGTGGTCTCTCAATTTCACCTTATCTCTCACCGGTCAGAGGAATACTCTCTCAACATTTCATGCTCTCTCGCCGGTTAGAGACCCGAGAGAGCACGGGAAATGCCGGACAATCGGGCGCAATCAGTGAGTAATCTCACATGCGAATCCCGTCATTGAGGGCAACGGGAGACCTACGATCTCTTCATTTCCCATTGTCTCTCGTATTCTCTGACCGCGAGAGCGCATTCAGAATTGAGAGAGTCAGTGCAATGCTCTGACTCTTCATTTCCCATGCTCTATAGCTGTCTCTGACCGCTAGAGAGCATGCATAACTGAGAGACGCAGACTAGAGGCGAGGATGGTAGATCAATTTCGTCGGTGGAAGCCCTTCCTTGAATGAATTGCGCACTCTTCATCCCTTCACTTGTACGTTGCTTGACTCCAATTGCCTGCACTTATTTGTTCATTCAATGCTGATATCAGTTGCCTGATTATTGGAATTGAATTTTCAGGAACTAATACTGGCTCTTCATCCCTTCACTTGTACGTTGCTAGACCCTGATTTACCACAGCTTCATAACTCGAGCTGCTTCTTCAATGCACCATTGCTGTTGATTGTTGGTTGATTGTTGATGCTGTTGATTCGTGGAATTGAATTCTTGCTGGTGCCATTGGCTCTTGAACTAAAACCCAATTTGCCTCCTCTTCATAAACCAGTATACACTTCCCAAGTACAATCCAGAAGTCGCGTTCTTGATGCTTCTTGGTTCGCTTTCGTGCGCTACTAAAGTTCTCGCGACCTTCCTGAAGCTGCCCTAGAGCTCGGGAAATGATACCGCCGTCTCTCTTCATTTCATGCACTCTCTCACCGGTCAGACAGGCGAGAGAGTGTGTGACATGAGGAGACGGCGCGGTTTCATATCTCCAGTCAGTTCTCGAGGTCTAGAGTACCCCCGTATTCCGCACCTCGCGACCCTCCCGTGGTCCGAGTGGTCTCCATAACGGAGCCGATTCATCATCTCGCGTCTCCGTCCTTTCACATCAGAATGTCTTTGATGCAAAAGAGTTGGCTTGGCCAGAAATGTTGTCTCTTCTAGTCGCAATAGGCACACTTGATTGTAAAGTTCGAAATTTGGATAATCGTCTCTTCATTTCACACAATCTCTCGTCATTCAGACCGATGATAGAGCACGTGAAATGAAGAGACGATTACCCGTATTTCCAACTCTAGTCGCTATAGACCCACTTGATTGTCGTTATCGTTGTGTTGAGCAGCAAGCATTTTAGTTTTTCCACAACATGTGTGTATTCATGAACAAGGTACAACACGCCTTACCATGGGCGATTCCTTCCTGCCAACATCGTATCGCTCATCGTACTTGAGCAACTGACATAATCGCACATCTTGTGAGCTTCTTTCATTGCTCGATTGTCTTGAAAGATGCTGAAACGGGTAAACTTCTCGCTCCACAATCCTAATCTGTTTCATTCTTCAAGTGAGTGAGACAGCGCGCCTATTTACCTGTCTCTTCATCAGGCATAAACCATGTGAGATTCCTTCCACCTGTCAACACGGTCAGCAGCATCTTCTTTGGCTGTACGCTCCTCGAGAGTTACACGTTACGATCGGTGCGCGCTAAGGCCATCGCAATAATGCCTTTTTCTTCACGATCATGTTCTCTGTTCACTCGAATCGACGAGAGAGTATGGGAAATAAAGTCAGGTCGAGTCATGCTTTGCCAAATGTAGTCTCGTCACGACACATTCTTTCTCAGTCCGCTGTGTTCTTTCCATCTTTCGATTTTGCACGCAACACATTGCGTTGAGTCTACCCTCTTCAATTATTCTAAATTACAGTTGACTCTTGTCTGGAGACGTATCACCTACCCGAAACTTCCTCATCTTTAGTGAAAAACTAAACTAGAAACTTTTTTTTTAGCTCGGTTCACTTGAGTTTCATACAGTATTGAATGGCAACTCATATCCTTTGCTGACGATTATGCTCAAAAAATCAACTATTTCTTTGATTCCTCCTAATCACGATATTGCAATTTCTTCAAAGCACCTTTATCTGCTTCTGTTGCCTCATTCATGTAGTGCTTTCATCCGGTAATACTTCTCATCTTACAACTCGAGATTCTACTTTCATCTTTAGCCTGATGTGACCCAGAATACGTAACATAGGCGTTCGTGGGAAGAATGTTTTCTCTTATTTACCTCCTCTTCACCATCAAGCGCCATCCTATCTATAGCAATAACAACACCACCTCTCGTATTTCTGGCGTTCTTATTTCCCTTGCCACATCTCAAGTGCCTCGAAAGAGTTCATCTCGAAGGGCTTTCTATTAGTGATTACAAGATGAAGAATCCATCTCTTCAATGTCGTCACCAGTTAGGGTAGCGATGCATAATAAAGAGATGAACTCTTATCAGCCCTACTCACGCCGCAAAGTCTGTGAATAATGATGGAACGAATTAGAAAATCATCTCTGAAGTCAGTAATCAAAACAAGAGATTGCGTATTACGCACGCACTAGATTCCCTAGCTGCGACGCGTTATTTTTCTGATCCGTTCAGCCTATCTATAGCCGCTGCATGACATCAACAACCTTCTCATCCTTTGATTCTTCTTCTCTGCTTTTTTTCTGTTGAGCGACTGCTTTTGACTTTCTGGTAATATTCTTTCAATCATGCACAGTGTTTCTTTGTTGCCTTTCAGCGTAATATATAAAACATTGCTGTATTATGTTGTAGCGACATCCGTTCATACATTCATCATCCCTCTCTCTTCTCCCTCCTCTATTTTTTCATATTTTTATCTCAAATCCGATAAACTTGATAGACTATGAGATTGGATAAACAATATGAGAACCCATACTATTCACCTTCATAATATCCACCGAATGACATCAACACCCGTCTCCTCCTTTCTCTCTGTCTTTCATTTCCCCTCGCCTTCCTCCTCTTCATCATCCGCTTTTCTCTAGGTAACAGAGTTCGAAATTTGGGTAATCGTCTCTTCATTAAACACACTCTCTCGTCACTCTGACCGATGAGATAGCACGAGAAATGAAGAGACGGTGGTACCATTTCTCGAGCTCTACTCATTTCCCCTCGCCTTCCTTCTCTTCATCATCCGCTCTTCCTAGGTAACCAGCACGCTTCCCCTACTCCGCGCTTCCCCTACTGCTCAATCGCGCTCCTTCTGTAAGGTTAGTGAGTGCTTTTTTCGCGATAATCACCTCTCGCAACTGTTTGGCAGTAATAACTACTAAATATTTTGTTTTTGGAAAACCAACGCGCAGTGTTAACAAATCAATACAAATTGTCTCAATCTTCGAATCCTCGTGAAACTCATCTACATCTGTATTTGTCGCCTCTATTTCTTCCCATAATTAATGGTTCAGTAATAGAAGGGGTTAGAGGTATATTTTGTAGCCGTATACAGTCCAGGTTGGTTCCCCAGTGAAAACAATCCGGCCCGGCCGGCCCCGGCCGGCCCCAAGCTGCCCCATGCCATTTTGTGGCTCGTACAGATAGAAATTTGATATAAACTCAACGGCGTTGTAAAGCTCGTGTAATATGCTATCGATATGTGTAAGCTGAATTTTACATAGTTCTTTCAATTAATAGTAAATTGGTGCGGAAGCGCGTCAGTTATTGCAATAAAAGTGAAAAAGTTGAAAAGAATAGGCTGACGATTTTACTTACCGTAATCTTGCGGCCTCTTTTTCGCAATACTGATGACAGTTCCCCATCAATTTACTACGTATTGAAAGAAATATCTAAAATTCTGCTAGCATAAATTGATAGCATATTACACGAGCTTTACAACGCCGTTGAGTTTATATCAAATTTCTCTCTGTACGAGCCACAAAAAGTCATGGGACCGCTTGGGGCCGGCCGGGGCCGGCCGGGCCGGATTGTTTTCACTGGGGAACCAACCTCGACTGTATCTAGCGCATCAAAGTTCGTCCGTGCCACTTTCATTTCCTCCCGCTCCTCTCATTCACTTCCCTCCCTCCCACCTTCCTTGAATAGGATTCGTTAGCACTCGTACCATCAGGGAATCCAAACATTCCGTGCCACTCAGCAAATTCTCAATTAGCAATGAACTCTCCTCTGTTAATATTAGCTTGTCTGTGAGAGTTGCAAAGGGCACTATATAAAAATTATTTTGTCGCTCGAGTCACGATTTTAATAAAATAGCACTCGTCACTCTGCCTGACTCACTTTTCCGATCTTTGCTTTCCAGTCCATCCTCACATCTTTAATCGCTGAAAATGAGCTATAACTTCTCACATCAAATGCGGAAAAAATGCATTTATTTAATTGCCAAAGTAACAGCCAAATACCAATCGCTAATTAGCAATTATCCCCGTTCCAGTGCAATATTCAACCGTCTCCATCCCGCGGGGACGACACGCGCCTATCTTTAGATTGGCTTGATTTTTCCTGTACTCTGCTCGTAACTTTTTTTTTTGCATACTTCACGAATTTTGCTACATTATGTATACAGTACTTCTGACCTGTTGAGGAGCACCTAAACTATCCCCAGCGTTATGTTAATGCTATGAATATTTAATTCTACTAATTACTAATTATTAGTTAATGAACGAAAGCTAATTACAGTGCAATATTCAACCGTCGCCGTCCCGCGGGGAGGACACGCGTCTGCCTCCACTCGTGCAGTCGCAACAGCAGCGACCTCGCAGGTTTGGGAAGGGTTCAGATTCTACGAAATTCAAGACTGCTCTAAATAGCATTAGTCTAAAAAGGCTCATGGTGAAAAAATGGAAGAGGCGAGATCATCGTCTGTTTAGTGAGAAATTAACAATATTTTTTGAAAGCCGAAGGAAGGCAGAATTAAACCACCACAATTTACCACGATGTTCACTTCCCTGTGAAACGCATTTGGTTCCATTTCATGAAGCCTCAATTCCTTCTTTCCTTGCAGGCGCACCGTCGCCTTCGGTTCGGGCGTTCCTCGTGCCGTCGGCGGAGCCGGAAGAGCCGGAGCCGGCGATCGTCCTACGCGCGGCGGCCGCGCGATGGGCGCCGACCAGGCGCCAGCGGCGCCTCCGCTCAGCGCGCACGGCCGCCAGCTGTCGCTGGAGCGGCGCGCGGCGCAGCCCCCACGGACACCGCCCAGAGTGCCGAAGATGATGCTGCCGGGTATATTTTTCTTTCTTATTTTATTCGAGCTATCCAACTTGGTTGGATCTATTACTTCATGAATCGCTTGACGATTTAAAAAAAAATTCTTTAAAAAAATACGATGTGTTTCGTGCAATCAATATAAGACTACACACCTGCAAAGTATCAATTTCGCTTTTCTTCCGAAGCAACAAAAACCTCACAGTTTATCAAAATCGACTTAAATTCGACATGACTTTTTGCTGATAAGGCGAATTGACCTAAATTAGTGAGCCTTCTTTTCCATGTCTATCAACCCTTGCACATTGTGTTTCAGACAAAAATTGAAAGTTAAGGCATCTTAAATGTGCCATTACATCCTCCGGTGTCCGGAATGAACTTGGAATCAAGCAATTCCCACAAGTTGGAATCAAGCTTGATGGCAACTTGTGGGAAGTGCTTGATTCCAACTTGTGGGATCGTTTGAAATCGGCGAGGACTACGATAGCTTTCTCTATTATTGATTGATTGAGAGGATGGGTTTCCCCATACCGTAACCACAGACCTCACATGGTACGACCATGTGGGGAGGTCACATCCAAAAGGCGGTCCAACCGGGGTCCGCAGATAGTCAAGCGCACTCGTGCCCGAAGGCAGTCAGAATAGGGCTGCAAAAAGGGACCTTATAGACGATGTATGTGCTGGACGCTGCGGGTACGTAAGCCTGCTTGATTCCAAGTTGTGGGAATGGGTCAGGGGTACTGTACTTGATTCCAACTTGAAAACCCATTTCTACTTGATTTCAAGTTGATTCCGGACATCAGAGTCCCAGAAAGGCCTTACGAAATAGCATAACAAAAATGTCTCATTTCCAGGGCCATCCTCCCTTCCCAACATTCCCCCTCCCCCTCTGCGCATTCCCGTGTATGCCGATGACGGGCAACGACTGCTCGAGGCCATCTATCGAGGGGATAGGGAGAGGGCACAGCTGCTGATTAGTGTTCGGGTGAGAATGGGAAGAACATTTCCAATTGAAAAACACGAAACAGTGACATAGTAACTAGATATGCTTCACATTCTGTGTTTGAAGAGCGTTGCCGCTCGTCTCGGATCATTCCAAGCAATTAATTTTTAAAAAAAGAATGATACTTTCAGACCCTTCGTGCTCGTCATCCTCGCACCGGCTGTGGCCCCCTTCACTTCACCGTTATCTTCAATCAGTATGAAGTGCGTTCTTTTAGTTTTTTTTCAGTAGTCTTTTCTCAGTTCATTGTTGAGATAATCAAGACATGTTAGATGTTAAGAAACTGCCAAATAAAAAAAGAAATTTTCGAAAAACGTTTTTTTCCCAGATATTCGAAACGTTGCTCAAGTACCCCCTGGATACGGGTCTACAGGACAGGATGGGTCGAACTGCGATGCATTATGCAGCTGCCATAGGCAAAGGTTTGATTGATGAATTAGATAGTTCGAAATCAAACTGTTTTCTCACAAGGAAGAACGAAGAGAAGAATGAATTGAGTTTCAATAGTTCAATGTGAGACATTCGTCTCCGAAAAATGATTGGCTTTGGCGTCGAGGGCGTTTAAAATAACTATAAAATATTTCAATTGCTCACTTTACATTGGTTGCTTACCGAATTACGATTGCTATTTATTGAACTGGTGGCACAGTGCTCTCTCTCTCTCAGTAAGTGCGTGAGGAATTATCCTTTTTTCGAACGGATCCAACAAGAATTGGAACGCGTTGAGTTTAAGTCGATCTATGTGAGCTTGTCGCCATTCTCAGATTAATAAATGCGTCGCCAAGCAGTCTCAGAAAAACCTTAAATAGTCTGGAAAAGGTGTTCATAGGGGGTTCTTTCAGAGATCAGATTCAATAGGATTTCCTGAAAATTCCAGGTCTTGAGGGCAACGGCGAGTTCTACCGCGCGATGGGCGGGCAGGTTAGCTGCTTTTTGTAATTTTTTTCTACCCTAATCCCCTTTTCTTTGAAGTGCAAATCTCAGGAAGGAACAAGAACAGGCTAGGAATAACTCACTTTTGGCATTTGACGTATTGTATTACTTGATGTAGTAGATGAATGCTTTTCGATGTACTGGCACTTCTCTGTATTTTGGCCCACCCTTTTCTCGCAGAGTGTTCTCTTCCTATCTTTCTCATTCCCTACACCCAGAGCAGTTGTAGCCCGGGCCAAAATACAGAGAAGTTCCGATGTATTCTGGTGATAGAAGAGTGTGAAAGAAGTGTATTTGCAGGTCGGATCGGAGTCGGGCGACGTGCACTTGCTGCCCATTGAAGAGGCGAGAAAGAAGAAGCACAAGAGCGTGGAGGAGAAGAGGGAGGTGAGCAGGGCTATTAGAATGAAGAATCTGTCCTTTTTTTATCAGAGATGATTCTTCGTTCTGAAATTCCATAGTCGTAAGATTTCCTAGATTTGTATCCAATATTCTCTACACATCAGTTATTCGATGAACACAATGCATTTCGAAGCAACGTTGAAACTCAACTTGACATTTGGATGGTGTTTGCTAAAATTTAATGAAATACTGAAGAAATAGTAGATAAATTGAGACCAGAGAAACTTTTAAGTTAAAAAGTGACTAGAGAGCAATTTGGAGCTTCTTCGCTCAGACAACAACAGCTCTGAATGTGGAGGGGTTGGCATACTACTAGAGAATGAGAATGATCGGGAGGAAATACTTTGCTGGGAAACTCCGGACCACAATCGAAGAAGTGCCATTAATTTCCAGGTGTTCAACCCGTACAAGTCGTTCTCCAGTCAGAAGTCGGAGGAGCGGAGACTGAGACCGAACGGGAGTGTGCATCATGAACCGTTCTTTGATGTACGGTATCTGAATTTGAGAACCTAAATGCTCGAAGCTGCCTTTTTCAATAGAACAATACTAGGGGGGAAGTTATTTAAAAAATAGGAAGCTGGAGGATAACGTGAATTCATCTCTGTTCTACCTTCTTCGATGTTTATTCACATTTATTAAAAGTATTTGGGCTCTGAGGTTTCAAACGTGATCTTTGATCTTTCAGGGCTCGATCACGGACCACGAGGGATTCTCGCCCTACGACGTCTACCGGGATCACAATCTGATTCGGATGCAGAGGGTGCGGACCGCGAATAAGTGTGGGTTAACTATCATTGAGCACAATTCCCATTCCTGTTGGTCTTGATTTCATTCCCTTGGGTAGCCAAAACAGGGCACAAAGGGCACAACGATTTCATTTTTTTGCCTTTTGCTAGATACAAATAATTTAATCCTTTCCCATGGAATCGAAAGCACGATCGATAAATGATGAATAGTTCGATTTCATAGAATTTCTGAAACTCATTTATTTTTTGATGTAACTGTCAAACGTAAAAGTTAGATAGAGTGCGAATGCACTGTCATCATAAACGATATTCATCTGAATCCACGACCTTTACTCTCCATATCTCTACTCTTAATCTCTCCCTTGGTTTCCTCATCACTGAATTACGGCATCATTTCTCCCTCTTTCCTCCGGAGCAAGAGATGACTCTCCTGATTCCGCGTGTTCTCGCACTTCTCTCACGTGCGAGAGGTTGTACAAAATGAAGAGAACATTTCTTGTCAAGGCATCCCTCTTTCCGCCCCAGACTCACTCTTGGGTAGTACGAATTAGTCGAGAGTTTCCTTATTTCTTCACGTATTTTCCAAATATTTTTTTGAGTTAGAAGTTGGATATGTGCTCTCTTGTTAATCTCTTGGTTATTTGCTACTGCGTTTCGCAGAAGTTACAAATATCGTTGTATGTTTTTAGATTTTTTTAAACGCGGCTGTGGCATCTATCCCTTCGTTGTTGTTTTTGTTCATTTTTGAGCTGTGTTTGCACATTATTCGTACGATACAAAACAGTAAGTTAGTAATTCACAGGAATTACAGTATTCATTTTGCATTAGCTTACTGATCCAATCTTCTTAGAGGAAAACATCGACATGCCTCGTAGGTGACTGCAATCTACTACTTTTCTCTTGTTGCATCGTTGGTCCACGTTGCCAACCGGCGATGCGGCTCGAACTTCATTTAAAAAAACAACCTTATTCCGAGTCATGTTCTTGCTAAAATAGTAATATGCCTAGTAATGATCTGTGTGGTTAATATCAGTGATCACACAACGGTCTTCGTATGAGAGGCTTCTTCATCCAATTTATTGCTCATTAGTTGCTCTCTTTAGAGATCTCTCTTTTACCGAATATGATTGCTATCGAGGGACGCTGGTTTTCCTCATCGTTTCACCGTCACATTTTTTAGAAATATTTTATGATTAAAAGACCACGATCAACTAATCGAAATAAGACTAGATAAAGCTAAAAAATGAAGTCGCTGAAACACTTTGCCAATGGACTTTTTCAATTGCTTTCATTCGTCTTTCCACTCTTTCAAACCAGATCGACACACACATCCATAGCGTATTTCATTTGTAATCCAAAGCATTTTCGAAAATCGTCTTTTTGTTATTATTTGCCAATTGTAAGGCTTTCGTTCAGACCCCATGCAGACTTTCCAATACTTTGTTCCTTCCAGACCCGATCGTGATGCAGACTCCACTATTTTCGCTGGAAGACCTGCCGACGATGGAGCAGAAGGTGGAACAATTTGCCTCACTCTTTTCATGTTGTGAGAAAATAATGAAGCGGCCCCTTCAATTATATGTTTCACTTCCTAGTCATAATTGCTGAACAATTGCAAATCTAATTGTTTCTTGAAGCAATAAAAAATTGCAAACTATTTCAATAAATTCCAGATGCTGGAGGGCGACGAGAACTTCATCTTCTTCGACGACGACGACCCGAGTGCCACGGAGATCAAGAGTGTTCTGAGCAATCTGCAGGTTATTGTTATTGTTGTTGGTATTGTTTTATCATTCGCAAGTGAGGTGTGAGATTAATGGACTAGTGTGGTATAATGGTGTAGAATCAAAGAAGAGAGAAAGAGAGACGACCCGAGTGCGACGGAGAAGAGTACTGAGTAATTTACAGGTAAGTCTATCAGATCATTAAAATATGGGTTTCATTAGGGAGCTCACCTTGCCCATTCCTTTTTTCTATTTCAAATTTATTATAACCTTGATTTTTTAATCTCTCCTCAGCAGATCAGTCAAAAACCATTGTGAATCTTTCTGGAATTCAGCAAGCAATTCTACCAGGAGATACCTATGTTTCACTCTTTCTTGTCGAAAAATGTCAGGGTAGTTGATAGTTGCAGATAGATCTATTCGAAGAGAACTCTGATGAAAATTCGTTCGTTCCTGATATTTCATCTGGCTCCTAAGAGAATAACAAAAACGTTGAAATCATTGCAGAACCGCGTAATTTCAGTCAGGCACAAGCGGTAGAAATCTTTAAACACCTTTACAATTAACCAGAGAACCTCAAAAAGCAATTCTAAATTGGGGAATCAAAAAAAATATACTGAAGAGATCTAAAAAATCGTTGCAGAACCGCGTGATCGCCATCTGGGAGGCGCTACGGGAGGGCGACAACAGAACGGTGAGGAGATTATCCACTTCTCATGTCCTAATCTCATGAACAGGACTGTATGGAATGTAATGGATTGTGCAAGGGTTTTGCTGATTATGCTTGAGCTGTGTGACGTATCGACTTGATTTTTTGTTTTGTTTGCATGGAAATCGTATCCACAATGATATCCAAGATCCAAGGCATGAAATATTGTTTCTGAAACACATTTCGATTCTTACCGTAACGGAGGATATGCGTCTCTCAATTTCACCTGCGAATCTTTACCACCTGCTAATTACTCGATTACAGGATGTTTTTCCCCGGAAAGTTCCCCCCAGACATTTCAGACAGACAGACAGGTTATTGTTCTTGCAGGTCAAGCACCTGATCGACAGTAAGCGGATGGCCCTGTGCAGGGAACCGGGCAGTGGAATGACCCCACTGCACGTGGCGTGCGTTTACAATTTATATTTTTGTATTGTAGGATTACCCCTACTTGTGGATAAATCATTCCACTTATAACCTGTGCACGGAGTTACGCAAGGACTCAACAATTACTAATATTTTAAATATTATTTTCAACAAATTTAATGGACTGTATCTCTTGCAATCACTATCATTTAAATTTTTTTGTGAATTATCTCTTTCGTCAACAATTTCTTCATTGAAGTAGCGTTTTGCAGGTTTTCTGAAACATAACCAAATAACCTTTTCAATCGCATCTGAAATTATTTCAGCTACTTGCTGGACAAGAAGGAGCTCATTAAGTACTTGCTCTACATCTGTCCCGAGGCCGCGGATATCCGAGATAAAGTGAGCTCTACACTCTAAAGATCAAAGATCATTCTATGATCTTTTTGATACTCAGCTATAAAAAATCAGTTCACTATCTAAAATACTTTCTAGAAAGTAAGCTAGAACCAAAGATCAAAGATCAATGATTCAGGAGAATCGTCTTCCTGAGGAGTGCGCTCCATCGCACGATGAGAAGCGCAAGTTCCTGGCCAGGAGAGTGTCCACGTGGGTTTCGGTCAGTTCTTTTTTCAATAATTTAGTGTAAATGCTAGATGTCTAAATAGCGGAATAGCGGAACTGTCGCACTCGTGAAAGCTCAATAAAAAGTATCAGTAAGGTTTTGTTTTTTTTCCGTCGGAACCGTCTTCGGAATCAACTGAAACTGTCGCAACAGAAACATAAGCGCGTGATGAAACATATCAGATATCGAAGAAGTGGAGAAGGGAGGGGAAGAGGTTTCCTAGCAGGGCTGAGAAAATATTTAACGGATCTCTCATTTCGCAATGCTCTCTCGGTATTTCTAACTGTCGAGAGAGCCTGTTTCCAAGGCACGGGATCCAGCTTGAGACTAGTCCGGGGCGGCGCACTTCCGGCCTCCAAATCTCATCTCGATTGACCGCATTTTGACTTCTGGCTCCGCTATTGACCGTGACTTTCTCTCCTTGCGACATTCTATTTCTCCTGATTGTCGTTGGAAAATACAGGCCGAACTGCACCTTGTTTTCCATATATAACTCCCCCTAACCACTATCCTCAGTAATTCATATTCCGCGAAGCCCCATACCCGCTCCTTATTTATCCCCTAACTACTCCTTCGCTCAACTACGGAAGCCCCCAAGCCAAAGTGGTCCGGGTATCTCACTGCTCTCTCCATTTGCATGCTCTCTCGTCGCTTTGTGCCTGAGGAAAGTGAAGAAGTAAAGCAATTTCGCTCGATTTACATTACCCCCTAACTCAGCGAGACTGCCTCTTATCCTGACTTATCTTGCTTATCGCGTGAATTTTAGACGCTTTTTCGCTAAATGAACCGCAGACGTAGGATCCGAAAATATCTTGTACCTGTGGATAATAAAGCGATTCACCTAGGGAGTAATCCTTGAGTCATTCTTTTCTCACTTATCTATCGCCGGATTTTTTTACTCCGGCGATAGATAAGTGAGAAAAGAGACTCATTTTCGCTTTTTAGTTAGCTGTTACCGATATAGCAACCGTTCACAAACAATAATTCAGAATATAACATTTTGCTCAATTTCTTGTGCCGATTCGAACATCTTTTTTTTGGATCCTGCTTTTTTTGGTTCTTGAAAAACAATCTTTTTTTCCCCTCTGATCGATACCTGGATTGTGACCTTTCTGTCTTATCTCAGTTCCTGAGTATGGCTTCTTAGCCTCACTTAGACCCTTGAAGTGACGTTATTGATCTGAAATGAGAAGCCCTGCCATGCCAGAATGATGTCACCGACTTTTCCATCTAGAATCTGCTTCATTGTCATTTATTTAATTCAATTTTTTGGACCCGAAAAGTCGATCGTCATTGACCTGATATTAATTTCAGGACCCTAATGGCATCGTTTCCACTTCTCTCTCGGGCCCGAAGCATCTGACCAACGGGACGGGCAAGAGAGGAAAGCGATCCATAAAGGCGAGTATCTTCCCATCTTCTTCATGATTAAAAACATTGTTAACGAAAGTGATCGATTCAGATGACCACCGACAAGGCGTCGAACCGTATTGTCCATCTACCACCTTATATTTAGTGCAAAAAAATGGTGCAGAATAGAAATTCAATATGTCCTCCGGAGCCCTTCACCGACAATATTTTTCATCTTCAAGGGCGCGGTGGCGCAGTGGTTGTGTGCCAGGAATGCGATTCGAAAGGTCACGAGTTCGACCCCGCCCGCCCTCAGATCCACCCAGACCAAGGGGGTTAAGAAATAGGTCAGAAATCCCCCAACACGGGCGGATAGTCCTCTGTGGGAAGTCGCTGAGTTACTCAGGACAGACTAACCCCCGCTACTTGGACGCGGGGGCGGCACAGCCAGCCTTGTCTGGATAGCGTCGTAATCAAGCTTTTTTTTCAGATGACCATCGACAGGGCGTCGTCCGATGGCAGTGTCAAGGGAGCAGTCACCAAGAAGGACTCGGTCGAGATCGCGGCAGACGTTGGCGATTTCCTTCCTTGTTTCCATTTGCTTCTTTGTTGATTATGCGCATCAAACACAGTGGCAACACATGTGCATCCATTACTAGGAAAAAGGTTATGGGTCAGGGGAGGAGTGGAGGATTCCATCGAGATCACTGCTGAGGTGTGTCAGTTATTTCAATACAATACAATTACAATTGAACAATTGAATGTAAGCATCGCCATGTCTAAATATGAAACAACTGAAACATAACTATTGAAGTAAAGTGAAATTGGAACAAAATGACATGCACAATAGAGCTCGAGAAATGATACCGCCGTCTCTTCGTTTCACACTCTCTCTTGTCGAGAGAGTGTGCAAAAAGAATATCATCTCTCGGCGATATCATCTCTCGATCTCTACTGCACAATCGCTCTTCTTGTCAGTCGTTGAGAACGAACCATCGGGCCTAGTAACCTCACTTACTTTCTCTAAATAGGATAGCCCAACTCAACATCATTCCTAGCATCATTCCGGAAATGAGAAATTGTTGAACCAGAGCTGAGAAATGTAGTAGAAGGGAAGCTTTTTGAACCAAAAATGTTAGACATACGAGAGAATTGTGACATTTTACACAATCTCTCACTACGCTGACCCGTAAAAATATCGATGCAATCTTCAATTACGTTACGTTACGATTATGTCATAAACACGCAGTGAGTCATCAGAGTAGCCACAGCCACGTCACTTTCTCTAAATGGGATCTCCCAACGCCCTCCTGTGGCATCATTCCGGAAATGAGAAATTCGAAAATGAGATTTGTTGTCTTTCGAGGCATTGCAACTGTGTGCGCTTCCTTGGTATACTCAGGAATCATGCTGTCCATCTCACTTTCGCGAGCTATTTATCATCTCTAACCATCCAGCACCAGAAGAGACCTAGATACCTGGTTGCATCCTCTCCTACTTTATCCTATTCGAACAGAAGCTTCGATTTTCGTTCCCGTAAATGCCGAAAAGCAATCACTTTGAGTGTGGATTTCGACGGAATCGCAGCTTTCCTCTCAAATAGATCCGCTCATCTTTTCGCTTCTCTTTCCTCACAAGAGACGTCCAGTTTCGGCTCTCATCTGCTCGTACATTTTGTTGCAAATTTTAGCAGCCGAAAACTTATTGGTTATGTTTCACAGTGTCCGCAAAAGCGAGAGCCAGCATGATGGATGTTCGCAACGTCCCCAACGGTATCAAAAATATTAAAACTTACCATAAAAACATTTGTGGTTATTGTACAATTTCTACATTATTGCACCGACGTCCTCTATTATCTGCGACTGTTTGTTAGGTGATTATTATATCCTTCCTCCTCCTTCCAGATGCGCGACATGGACGAAGAAAAAATAACCCCTATTGTTTCCTATAAAACATGCAATACTTTCTTCGGCTGTCCTTTAACGCGTAGATTGCTCCCAAATAGGTGATAATAACATAATTAGTCCCTCCTTCTTCTCAGATGCGCGACGTGGACGAAGACGTGCTCAATCTAGTCCATTGGCCAATCATTATTGTTTGCAAAACCCACAAATTGCACTTATCGTTCATTGTTCAATCGTTTGCCGCTCCTCCTCATCTACATAGTTTACGTTTATTAAAATATGATGATTGTTTCAGATGCGCGACGTCGACGAAGATGTTCTCAATCGGGTGCATGCAATCGATCCGTTGGATAGGAGCTACTTTAGCGTGCTCGAGGACATTCAGATCGAGGGTGCTAATTTATAATATTGTTCAAAGTTTCCAAAAATATGCAAAATGAGCACCCTATAATAGTTAGAACATTGGTCAAACATGTTCTATTGATCCACTGGACAGGAGCTAGATACTTCTGCGTGCACGAGGATCGAGGGTGAAAGAGCTTTATTCGGAGCTCGATTTTTATTAGAGAATGATTGGCTTGGAGGTGAATGGTGCAGATAGTTGATCAAAAAGTTTTTATGCGTAAGTAATTTTGACTTTTATCAACAGTATCCGTTGGTACTATCAAGCGAACGCGATCAGACCTCTTCTTGCATGCTACCGTCAACTGGGAATAAAACGTTCCACAGACGATATTTTATCGTATTTTATCATAAAATACAATAATGGCTCCCATTTCCGTCAGAGTTGATGAAATTGCACAATTTTTGGAATTTGGGCGTTTCAAGCGATGATCTTTAAGACACAGATAAAAAGAAATAGTCAAAAAGTCAAGAAAGTACAGTATCAAAAGCGTGGTGTGATTTCGAGCTGCGGAGTGCGTGTAACATGCACCGGTGCAATTCTCAATTTGCCATTTTTCGCACTCGAGGCATTCAATTGATACATTTCGTCAGGATTTCGTATTTCAACCGATATGTGCAAATAATGACAAATTGAGAATTGCACCGGTGCACGTCACACGCACTCCGCGGCTCGAAATCACACCACACACCACGCTTTTGATACTGTACTTTCTTGAGTTTTTGATTATTTCTTTTCATCTGTGTCTTAAAGATCATCGCTTGAAACGCCCAAATTCCAAAAATTGTGCAATTTCATCAACTCTGACGGAAATGGGAGCCATTATTGTATTTTATGATAAAATACGATAAAATATCGTCTGTGGAACGTTTTATTCCCAGTTGACGGTAAATGAAACATAACCCCTTTACTGTTCCCTTTTCCCTTGTTAGATGCTTCCCTTTACTTTTTCATCAGCCATTTCCTCTAACGGGGCGATTTGATTTGATACATCCATGAAAATCCATCCTCGAACTATTCATGCGCCAGTCATGCTGAGTGGCAGAGCATGACAAATTCAGAGATTCAGACGGAGATTTCAGGCAAGGCCGATCAAATCACGCGCATCATAAAGCGCAACGTGGGCAACGACCGCCTGCTGCGATTCGTATCGGATTTCCGATCGATTCAGGTATACTTTCAGTTACTTACCAATTTCGACCGAAATCTAAGTAACCATGCTTCACCTACTCTACTGAATCTACCTTTCCCGTTTCGTACTATAGACGTACCTGATAGGGCCATGATCAGAATGTTATTGATACGTTTTTGCGCCAGTAATGCCTGCGATAACGATAACTCCATGGATCATATTCTTTGATTGATCGATGAAACTCAAAATTTCATCAAATTTCCATATAGAACAACTTTTCGAATCAACATTCCCAATTCAAAAGTTCCAGCACCGCCTGGTCCGTGCCGTTGACTGCATCGAGCGAGGGGACGACAAGGCACTCGCGAGTGTGATCGATGAAGATGTCATCAGGGCGAGGGATACCAGAGGTACAGTTCGGTCAGATCCTCACCTGAAAACGGGACTCCCCTGGTGTCCCCCGTTTTCCCTTGTCTTCCCACGGGTTGAGTTTTTGAAAAATTGCGTAACGAAACCCGCCGTTATTATTTCTGGGTTTCGTGTCACCCAGATGAATAATAAATGTTTCTACGAGCAGTGTTCTGTGCTTCGTGTTGCTTTCCGCATGCAAATGAAACGAAAAATCAAGAATTCTGTGCGTGTTCGTTTCATGAAATCTGCGTGAGCATTGGAATGTATCGTGCGGAAAACGGTGACAAATCAATATCGAAGCTTATATTATTTTTTTTACTACCAGAGTTCAATCGATCATCATCACCTAAAATGAATGAATGGTCTTGAATGATGCGTCAAATTCAACTCACCACATTGGCGTGCACATGGCGGTGGAGAAATTAACATAACAAGAAATGCGAATATTATCGAAGCAAATATTATTTATTTTAATATTTATTTCTTAGTGCATTCAGTCATTCATCATTCAGGCATCCGCATTCTCACGATCGCCGTTCTGCGCGAGAAGCACGAAATCTGCGAGACGATCGCCTCCGCCCATCCGCATCTCCTCAACTTACAGGATGCTGTCAGTTATTTTCCATTCAATACGCGAAGCGGTGGTAGTATTCAAAGTAGGTAGGCCCATTACTATCTCCTCAATCTTCAGGATGCGGTAAGAAACAAAAAAAAATAATCATTTTTCCACGAATTCGCATTATATTTTTTCACTGAATTTTTAGTTGAGTTTCACAGTTTCTTCAGTCCACAACGATTCGGAATCTCGATAGTATGAGCAAACAACGTAGAACAAATCCTCAAAGAATAATTATGGCTCGCCCTCATGGTATCTAAGACAGGTTGAGATCTAACGACTTTTACAAGATTATCTCCTAAATCTGTTATGTGAAAAAGACAAATTTTGCTCTTTTTTCCACTTTTTTTCCGAATGCAGCAACGATCATCACGATCAGTATGTTCATCCTACGTAGAACAAACGCACAATAATATTCAAAGCCTATCCTGATTGCAAGTATCTATTGTTCAGTACACTTACTGTTTGCCTGCACATGTTTCAAGAGTCAAACAGAGTGAATTAGTGTGCCAAAAACAGTTAATCCAGACCGTTTCGCATTGACGCACATGCAATCTCGAAATTATCGATGTCCAATGACCGCGTGCTCTCAAGTCGTCTTGCTCTCTCGTTTCTCTGACCGACGAGAGAGCATTAGCTATTGAGAGAGCCTGCTTGATTCGCCACTTAAAAAATCGCTGTGTAACTAAAACGAATCACATCGGTCGCCAATTCCCTCTCTAATCACTCCTCCTCATCCTACCTAAATGCGTCCCATTTGCTCGGCGTCTGGTAAACAGACAGTCAATCCCATCTTTCATCCCTCAAAACAGTACCATCCACCGGCTTTACTACTCTGCTCGAGCTATGCCGAAAGTTAAAGTTTGTTTTTTTTCCATGATCATTCATTAATTCGCTGATCACGATATCAACCTTTCTTTCCAGGAATTTGAAAACCTTGAAAACCTCTCACCCTGGAAGAGTTTAGGTCATGGAAAGATCTCTCAATAGGTCGCTAGACACCTCATGCACTGGTCTTTTAAATATGACTCCCTCGGAATTCATTCATGACTTCCCTCTCGTCTATCCTCCAAATCCTTTCCTCTACCTTTTCGGAGAGTCTAAGCTCTCTCTCGAATACTCTCCCATTCTGACGGATTCCCCGTAGCCAGTCTCACTTTCAGCCCCACCGGAGCAATAACCATCTCTCTTTCCCCTGTGCTCTATACGTGGTCGGAAAGCCATCTTTCCCTCAGATCCATCACGGATGACGCAGGCTCGCGCTATTTATAGGCATTTACGCGTTCCCGGAACGCAGCGTTAGCATTTTTTTCAGGGACGCTAGGATGTTCTCTAGAGAAAAAAGTGGAGCTCGTTAACAAAAAACCCGACAAACATCTAGCGCTGTGCTGAGATCATGGGATGCTAGTCGTCTCAATAGTTATATTTTTGTCACGGTTGATGAGGGAAATATTACAATAGAGCCGCCTCTTGCCCCTTTGTCTAATACTTGAAACGTATTCCATTTTCCTGAACGGTCCCTGAAAATATCACAGAATGCTCTCGGAGATTGCACCATTAATGCAAACAATTCGTTTTTTTTCAGGAATAAGCGGCATCAGAATGAGAAATCAGACTTACGATTTATCATAGCATAATTGCAGCACAGCCGCACCGCTCTCCGCCACCTAAATAGAGAATATAAGGAATTCCATACTGAAAAATATTGAATATTCGAAGCTTAAAACTTCCTTGTATATACGGCTACTGGAACTTGATCTTACATTACATTATATTATTCCAGCACGGCCGCACCGCCCTGCACTACGCGTCCATCCAGGGCAACGCTATCTACGACAGCCTTGTGGATCTCGGGGCGAGCAGGGATATCAAGGACGAGGTAATTCTTTTCCGGAAATTTGTGTTTTCTAGGGAAGTTATGTGATTTATTGGGCTCGGTAGTGACTTGAAAGAAAGGTAACACCATCTACGATAGCCTGAGGACGAATGAAAATGAGCCTAAGACGGGTATCTCCGAATTCTTAGGAAGATGACAATTTGAAATAAAAGTATCGTCTACGACAGTCTAGTGGGTCTCGGGGCGAGCAGGGATATCAAGGACGAGGTATGTTTCACAGTCAACGTATCAGGTCTCTGCTCATTCCTATGCAATTGCTTCCTAAAAAAATAAATTGAATAGTAGAACAGCCAGTGATTAAGCAATATTTCTGCCCCTAATGACTTCGACACGTTTCAGGACGGCTACTCACCGGCAGTCTACCGCGAGAAGCCCTCATTGATGGTGAGATACTTTTTTCCGGATTTCCGGATTCACCGGACAGAGAATAGGGAGAGTTTTGACGGTAAAAAAAGGTAAAGGTGTCCGTTCACGTCAAGCGATTTTACGTCGTAAGACAACGCTGGGTGGGACCCTCTGGTAAGGCCAGCTCTCTTAGTGTTTTGAAGGATGCACATATACCTTTATCATACACATCAATAGTGGTCCTTCCCGTTACAATCCTCACTCTTTACTCTAATAACATTGAACCAACCCTGATTTCACGCACACATTGAGAAGCTCTCCTTGATATAGATTATCCCCAACTTCCTCTCACAGTCACTCGAATTTCGAGCACGTCTTTGGGGGTATTTTCCAATTGATTTTTTTTCCAAATGCCAAACACAGATGGCGATTGAAGCGGTTGTCGAAACGGAAAAATGCTGCCTTTTCTCCCTACATCAATCTTATTCCCCTTCGGCTCGTATTGACTCAAATTTCTGATGGGCGTTCTGTGTTGGCTGTTGAATTCTTGTACGACGAAATATACTAGTGAAAAGATGATGAACGCACTGATCCATTGACCAAATGCTATTGTATTCAGGTTCGAACTCTCATCCCATCCTCCATTCCCTCCTCCTCTCCGATCATGCTGCAGAACTCGATCAGCACTGATGAAGAGCAGTTTGATCCGGGTGAGCTGCTTCATAACTTATTTGAATTGCAACGCTAGAGAAAAGTCGTTAATTGTCGTCTCCAGGTGGAGTTGAGCAACCGAACATACTTGAAATTTTTGAAAAAAAATAGAAATTATTGTTTATTTTTTTTTACCAATCTTCGCCAAGATCAGAAGATCCCTCCAACTCCGCCACTCAAAAGTGCCCCTAATATTCTTTCCGGAAGCTCCTTCCCCTCTCGCCTCCGCTCCCATCTCCCATCCCTCTCACCCTTTCTCTTGCCTGCGCCCCCTTGCATGACTGCATGAATTAATTCACAATTTAGCTTTCACCTCTAAATTCCCGGGTCCCCTTCCCTCTCGTCCTCCCAATTTCTCCCGTTAAATCGACAAGATAGCGCCCGGAGTTGAGAGAGAATTGAGATCTGGGTGCGACTCGCCTCAAAATGCTCAGTTTCTCCCTACATACTCCATATTTTGCGCCCTCGGGCGAGATAGCGTGACAACTTCAGAGACTCCTTTTTATCCATATGCTAGATCATCTCGCCATTTCCATTGAGAGACTTACGCGTTGCGGGTCCACGTCGCTTTCTTCTTATTACTTGCTTCTATCGTAGATTTGTGCGTGGTGTTGCTCCTACCGTACTTCGTGACCTACCGTATCCTACCGTAACTCTGGTATATGCAAAGAGCGCCGCCGCTGTTCGGCGAATTCTACTTCATGGCCGCACACGATGTGAGGAAGGAGGGCAAAGATGATGGTAATCACGAAGTTAATGGCACTTTGGCAATGGCAATGGCACTTATAATGGCACTTTTCCGGTTGAAAATTGCTCTAAATTATCTATCCATTGACGGTGGATTTCTAGTAATTTTGGTGAGCATGCCAGCAGGAAAAATTGAACTTATTGTTAGAGAATGTGAGGAAAAGTAAGTTATACTTCATGGCCGCACACGATGTGAGGAAGGAGGGCAAGGATGATGGTATTATCCATACTCTTCTGATTTGGCTACCGAGAATTTCCCACTAATGAACACACGCAACGTTATTTCTAGAGAGTTTGCTGTTCTCCAATGGATTTACCTAGTAAAGCCTCTGGTACGATATTTTTCTCGGGTTACTCGGATGCGGTTCAGGGGCGTGTACTGTTCGAAAAATTGATTTATCTGTTATTGGAAAGAGAAATTTCAGCAGTGACGACTTTCTTTGAAATATCCCTTCAGTGAAACACATTTCAGTCTTTTTTCATCAACTCTGAAAGCTCTCTAAAGAGATTTCAGGAAAACAATTGCTGATCGGTCTTAATTTAAACACTTAATTTAATAATTGTAATTAATAATTAAATGCATTGTAGACGCGCCGAGCGATGAGGAGATCGACGAGTGGGTCGCCCTCGGAGAGGTTACATATTTTATTTATTTATTATTTGAAAAAAATTGATCAAAAATAAATTTTTCCGAATCTTGATTAACTTCCAGTGTGAGTTGTGTTGTGCTGTGACTATTTGGTGAAATTGGTAAGCAAGTGCCTAGAATAGGTTTCTGATAGTCGATAAACGGCTGGGCGAGATTAGCTCCGTGATCACACTTTGATTCTTGCCAACAAAAATATATTATTTTTCATTTTCAAAAGGTTGATAAGTTTGGAATAACCTTCTTTCCTAACGCGCATTCATCGATGCCAAAGCTTCCACATATTCTAGACATGGCAAAACTCGCCCACCCTCTCACAATGTTTTCGTCTACTACATTCCTCAACCTCAAAACACGAACACCCATCAGTCACGATAGCGGGCCTCACGACATTCTAGAACTGAAAATGATAAATGGTTGTCGGAATGATAGGGAAGATAGAGGTCGCATTTCTCAGAATTGTCTTGTTTTTACTCGCACCTTATACGTGGGCCAAAAACAAGGAAATTTTCGACCATGCTAATCGTCTGGAACAAACTTCAATCATAACTCAGACTCAAATTGAATTTTGGATTCTAGAGAAATTCTCGGAACAAATCATGCTACGCCGGGTCTGACGCATTTGGTGCTAATTCGCAAGAGAAATCGTAATTCGCATCAGCGGTGTTGTTTCAGGGGATGTGCACTAGACTATTGAATAGGCGGGTGAGGGTGTATAGTTGCAGATTTTGCAAATAAAGCGTAATTGAGATGAAAACAGTGAGTGTTCACAGCGCATCAGCAAGCAGATTTACAAGGGAGAAACAATGTTAAAGGGACCCGGACACACAAATGAAGTAAAGTTCAGAAAAAAGTGCTGATTTTTCTGAGAAAACTCAAAAAACCGCATATTTTTACGATTTTTTTTGAAAGAAGTTATGATTTTTCAAAGTTGCGCATTTTGGCCGTGCACCCCGGCATACTGTGTTTAGCGCCGCTAAACACAGTAGGCGCACGGCTAAAAATTGAAACATTGAAAAATCATAACTTCTTTCAAAAAAATCGTAAAAATATGCGGTTTTTTGAGTTTTTCTCAGAAAAATCAGCACTATTTCCTGAACTTTACTTCATTTGTGTGTCCGGGTCCCTTTAAGTCTCTGCATTTGGCTGATCTCACTCTCGTTGTCTGCTAGGCGAGAGAGCGCGACGAATGACGAGATCCGATCAACGCTTGCACTTTGAGATTTCTGCCTTCAGTCTACATTTATCAAGCTTCCTTGTCGTGTAGTGCTCTGCACTTTAGATTCAAATCGGAAGAGAGGTGGTGAAGATAGATTGTTAATCAGAAATACAAGCTCGAATAATCAGAGCAACTAGTTAATTCGGCCCTTTACTGACTGATTGAAACGTACTCGAAACGTGTTGAATAGGAATATTTTTCAAAAAAAAAATTCATAAATTAACCTTTTAATAGAAATACACCCTAGTCGAGAAAGTGCCATTCCCTACTCGAGCATCCTTTAGACGATGCCCTTCATTCCCCAATCTCTCTCAATGTCAGGTAAATCGTCTCGAGCAACTCGTTCTGGACGGAAGGGGCCATCTTCTACGGGAAAAGGCGACTGTGAATCTGGCCAGTCAGGAGTTTTTGAAGGGACTCAGTCAGTACCAGGTGAGTGATTGATGGTCCAAGTTACACCCTAGGTTCCGTTGCGAAGTCATTGGAAAAATAAAGAGATCCTCATAACATTGTAAAAGAGAGCATGTTAATCTGGTCAGTCAGGAGTTCTAATGCAGTGTAATACATAACGAGAGTAGATCAGCAATCTAATATGTTAGAATGGGTAGGGGTAGCAAAGCAAAGGTGACAAAGATAAATAGTAACAGTGAGGGTAGAGGGGGCCATCTACTGATTGTGAGGGAGAAGGCGACCATGAATCTGGCCCGTCAAGAGTTCCGCAAGGGGCTGAGCCAGTACCAGGTGATTGATTCGCTCTGATAATTTTGGTAGCTGTCCTCAGTGTGATCGAAATAGAAGAACGGTTCCTCACTTGCTTGGTCAATGAAACGTATCCGGTTGCGATTAATTTTTATATGTACACAAAACAAATCGAAATCCTACTAATAATGTGCAACATGCTCTCCTTATGCGCAGACCAAGATCGACGCGATCCACAAAGCAGTCGAAGACGGGGACGTGAGGAGGGTGAAGAGTCTGATCGACCGGCCTCAGTTCGCGACGGCCCGGGATTCTTACGGTAAGCTTAGTGTTGTCGTTATCTCCATCATTATGGGTCACGGGATTCCAATGGTAATTTTCCTTAATTTTCACACCACAAACATTAATCATAAACCTCACTGCCGATCATAAATCCCATTGCAGGTTTGACTCCCCTGCACAAGGGGCTCCTTCACGGTCAGACAAACACCGTTCGATACCTGCTCGCGAAGTATCCGCAATGCGTGAACGCCACGGATCATGTAAGAAAAGTTTGCCAAAGTTGCTTTTTTCGGGGGCTCGCTCGCATTATTTATAGTGATATTTTTACACACAGCAACAACGGCCAAAAATTGTCCAAAATTTTCATCGTTGCTTCTCGTGAAACTTATTCAGTTTCAAACGTCATTTCAATAACTTCCGACGACTTTCTCCGTGATCAGCGCATACCCCAAAGTCTATTCAGTTTTATTATATTTCACGACTAAATATCACCTGTTCAGGCCGGTCGCACTGATTCGATTCGGAAACCGATTCGATTCCACAATAAATTTAAATTAAATAATGACAAAATTATGGTTCCAGGCCGGTCGCACCGCCCTTCACTACGCTGCAGCCGATCCGAACGGGGAACACATGATCAAAGTGCTGCAAAAGGCAGGGGGAGATGCGTTCATTCCCGATAAGGTTAGTCTGGCATTGGAATTTGAATTCGTTTTTTTTTTTGCAAACGTTGCTCCTTCTTAGCTAGTGTGCGTTCTTCGTCATCTTGCTACTGCTGAATCACCAAGTAATAGAGACGGTGTAGTAGACTATCTAAACGATATCCATTCTAATGGTTTTAGTAAGGAAATGGATGAAATAGAAAATGCATCTGACAATTGCAACCGAATGTAGGATCTTTGTTTCATTATTGTGTCTAGCAGTTACTGTTAACATAGCGCTAGAAAGCTATTTGAGGATTGACTAATACGAATTGAGTGTTGCGGAAAACACGTAGGCGTGATAAGGATGTGGAGATGTGATTTCGTTTCTTTTGCATGTGGTGAATGTGGTGAGTAAAGAGATTGAAGAAGGAGTGATGTCTCTCTGTTTCGCGTGATCTTTTTCCTCTCGAATCTTTGAGTGAGTAGAGTGAATGAGAAGAGTTTTTTTTGGGAAAAGGAGATGATGATGAAGAGAATCCCTAGAAACGATGCACCTGATATTTGAGATTGAAATCCCTTCCGATTTCGTTTCCGTCTCTCAGTTGAGTGTTGTGATTACGTAGTTTCCTGCTGACTTGTCTGATAGCATTTATCATTTTCCTACATCTTACGTCTCTATGGTTTTCACTTTCCTTACGATATTTAGAGATCTTCATTTTAATTCGCTTTGGTGTGCTTCTCGTCACATCCTGCCGTTTTGTTTGATAGGAACTCTGATTTTAGTCAATCATCTCAGCTACTTATTCTCTTACCTGAACCCGCACTAGGATAAACAACAAAAAATTTAGGCAGTGGCAAACGACCCAGTCCGAATACATTATGTTTTTGAAGCGTCTTGCGAATCAAGATCAACTGCCTTTCTCCGTTGTCTGGTATTGCAATCATCGTGAAACTCAACAGATTCATTTATTCAATCATTCGTTCATTCAGTCGTTCAACATCCCATAAATCATTGTCCCAAATATAGATGAGACTTTCCTAGACATATTCCGAAAATCGAGATGAGACAGTATCAACAACTGCTTACGTCAATGCCTGTTCAATTCCGTCGTCAGTTTTTTATGCGTCAGTTTTTTCTGACATGCTACTTTTTCGCCGCTTACAGCGCTTTATGTGATCAGTGAAGCTGCGCGTGTAGAGCGGGTTATGCTTCTCAGAACAATGACACTGATAAAGGGAAAAGGTGTGAAAAACGTCAAGCGATTTTACAGTCGTAAGACAACGCTAGGTGTGACCCACGGATGAGGCCGACTGTTAGTTTGTAAGTATGCGAAATTAAGTTTCAGTGTTTCACGTATTTCTAGCCCTAGTTCTGACATGCGTGCGTGACAAAACTCCACTTTCTCCTCACAGAGTAGGCGAGGCCTCGGAGTAGTCACGTTTCCTCCATTCATTCACAACGCTTAGCATCACTTTCGTTGCTACCTTCGTCATCGGGATTCGGTTAGCGTCATGTCTTTTTGATATTCATTGCGGTCTTCATAGTTCTACTATTGAAGAGTTCTACTTTTAGTGTCTTCTAAAATAGGCCAGGCCCGCGTTTTTCTCGTTTCCTCCCTTCATTCACTTCGCATAGCATCTTTTCGAGCTTCAGTTGCTAGCTTCATCATTAGCTTTGCAATGTAATCTATGGTTTCTTTCTATCTAGCTTCAATGCGCAAGATGTCTCTTCATTTTGCATGCGCCGGTCAGTAGCGATAGAGTAATGTGGAGAGCAATGTCTCCCCCATCCTTAGCACACATTTCCTCGCTTTCCACTCACCATCTCATAGCGTCGCTATCTCCCGGCCTCGTTATCACTGATAGAATCGTTGCTTGAATTCAGTACAAGTACATCTGCTATGCGAAGCAATATTGCCAGTTTATAATTTCTCAATGCTCTCTCTCCCTCTCTCTATCTAATCGTTGTAATTTGAGAGGATGAGGCACTTTTCAAAGGTTTTATATCACGCCTCTCACCTAAGATTCGACCTAAATCTGTCAGCGAGTAAATTATCGACGTTGAGATTTTGACTGATTTGGGCCCTACTGGACCCCTCTTGAGCCTCCACGATCGGATTAGTGCCAAAGATCATTTCCGGCTGAGCTGCAGCATTAGTCGGGTGCAGCCTGGTATCTTCAGAGAGGGTTTTCTACCCTTCAACGCAGTCCGTGAAATGACTTTTCTGAAGGAGCTAATGTTATTTTTCGATACTCTATCGATGTTCACCGGTCGCTTATCGATAACTTTTCATTAAACGCTGCTACAGGCGGTGAACCATAATTACAAAACCACTCGAAAACCTATGATTTTTCTTGCATAGAAATGTAGCCCGTGGCACGGCGAGTCGAATGGTAGGTCTGTGCTCCCCCATCTCGAGCCCTTGTGTGATTCGCTCCTAAAATACGTTTTCCCATGATTTGAACTTTTTTTCAACAGACATTTGCCGCTTCATTTTCCACTTTCGGGTGAAATGACCCGGCGTCAATGACTCAGGTCAAATATGTTTCATTGATCCTACTTGTATTCAAAACGGCCATTTGTATTGTAAATGAAACAGATTTGAATCTTATTGATGGCGCCGGGTCATTTCACCCGAAAGTGGAAAATGAAGCGGCAAATGACTGTTGAAAAAAAGTCTTGGGAAAACGTATTTTGGGAGCGAATCACACAAGGGCTCGAGATGGGGGAGCACAGACCTACCATTCGACTCGCCGTGACACGGGCTACATTTCTATGCAAGAAAAATCATAGGTTTTCGAGTGGTTTTGTAATTATGGTTCACCGCCTGTAGCAGCGTTTAATGAAAAGTTATCGATAAGCGACCGGTGCACATCGATAGAGCATCGAAAAATAGCCTTAGCTCCTTCATAAAAGTCATTTCACGGACTGCGTTGAAGGGTAGAAAATCCTCTCTGAAGACACCGGGCTGCACCCGACCGATGCTGCAACTTAGCCGGCAATGATCTTTGGCACTAATCCAGTAGGGCCCAAATCAGTCGAAATCTCAACGTCGAAAATTTACCATGCCATTCTGAGTCGATTCTTAGGTGAGAGGCGTGATATTTTGTAAATTCAACAGGATACCACCAACCCAACAACAATCATTCTCGATTCTTGTGCGTTCGGTGAAAAATAACTTTCCGAGCGCTCATTTTTGCTCATTCTCAAGAATGATAATTGCACAATTGCAGCATGGCCACACGCCCTTCTACTACCGCACGCACGGACAGAGGCTGAACGTGCGCATGATGAAGGTCATTTTCATAAATTTTCAGCTCGATCGGAGCACTTTGGACCCTTGTGCCACCACCCTCCCCCGTTCGTACTCTCGTTTTAAATATTTGCAATACTATTTCAATGGGCGCAGATGAACAGAATTTTTATGTTGTCTCCTTCGGAAAATATTAAATATATTTCGCACCCACTATGTGTTGGGTGTGAATCCGACGAGCCTCAATATCAGTGACGATTCGTTGAACACTGAATCAAAACAAACAAATTGCCACTTCTAACAGCCTTTAATTAAAGGACAACGCGGTGATGTCTCAGCTGATCGGCGGGCAGTTGAATCGGATACTGCTGCAAGGTAATACTTTGAGCAGTTAGGCCTGTTCTACACCTCTTCCAAGCTAAAATTGTACCTTCATAAGGGCAGCAAAAATATAGGGCTATCCAGAGGCGGTGAGCCAATGTGAGGTATGAAGATTTCCCGTATTTCGAACTGTACAAGGCGCTTGCATTTTCCGAGCAGTCTAGTAGACCCAATAGAAATTGATCTGCAATGACGCTGTTCGGTACACAACTTCACATTTGAACTAGGTATTGGTTGTACAGTCCAGGTTGGTTCCCCAGTGAAAACAATCCGGCCCGGCCGGCCCCAAGCGGTCCCATGCCTTTTTGTGGATCGTGCAGAGAGAAATTTGATATAAACTCACCGGCGTTGTAAAGCTTGTGTAATATGCTATCGATTTGTGTTAGAAGATTTTTAAATATTTCTTTCAATAAATAGTAAATTAGCGGGGAACTGTCATCAGTATTGCGAAAAACAGATCGCAAGATTACGGTAAGTAAAATCTTCAACCTGATTCTTTTCAACTTTTTCACTTTTCCTCAAAAACTGACGCGCTTCCACACCAATTTATTATTTTTTGAAAGGAATATTTAAAATTCTGCTTTCGCAAATCGATAGCATATTACACGAGCTTTACAACGCCGTTGAGTTTATATCAAATTTCTCTCTGCACGATCCACAAAATGGCATGGGGCCGCTTGGGGCCGGCCGGGGCCGGAATGGCCGGATTGTTTTCAGGAGAGAACCAACCCGGACTGTAACGTGCCACACGGAATGCCCCGTGATCTCGGATATTTGATATATATATAATCTTTGATCTTTGATCTCTGATCTTTCACAGACCTCGAGGAGGACATCTACGACTGGATCCACACGGGCAACATCGGCAAGCTGGAGGTGGGCCAATACAGGAATTTTCAAGCATCATCGTTCCCATTGAAAATTTCTCCATGCTTCAGGCTAAGACTTTGGCACTATGATTATGAAAAATATTATGCGATTGGTTGACTATGATCCATTCAGGAACTCGTGCTCACGGGCTATGCCGACCTACTGCTGGGCAGGAACCATGAGGTGACCATTCCAGATTCGCGTCCATGACTCTCCTCATATCACATACTCTCTCGTTTTCTCTCGTTTTCCTCTATCAAAAATGCTCTAATTTCGCTGCATTTTTACACTGTTTCAATTCAAATACGAGAGGAGGTGGATAGTGAGGAGAGTCATGCAGTGGAACAATAGCTAGATGATAGACCCGGTCATGCCAACGTGACGATGCAGCTTAAGGTGGAGGATGCGGACAGCATCGGCTTCCTGGAGGTCCTGCCGCAGTATCAGGTATCTTGGGGGTATACGGTAGACGGCTAACAGCTGGCCTTACCAGTGGGTCCCACCTAGCGTTGTCTTACGACGTAAATTTTCTTGACGTGGATACACCTTTACCTTTATCTTTTTTACGGTAGATACTGTATGATTAATTCATGAGGGATCGAAGCATTAGGGCTGATTTCTGTGGATATCAGTGTGCCGCAGTTTCAGGTAAAATATTAAGCCATTTTGAAAATGTTGAGTCAAGTTATCGGTTATGCTTCAGCACCACGCCAAGTGATTCCACTATATTAGTTTTCTGATAACTTCTTCTTCAGCATTCTAAATAGAATACGAATAGAAAACAGTTGCGTTGGAATTTGCCTAGTTCTGTGTTATATTTTCTAAAAATTCAAGTCACTTGTGTAACTTAACTGTACCGTTCATCTTTACAGGCGAAGATCCAGGCGATTCACAAGAACGTCGAGTCAGGCAATCTGCGGGCGGTCAAGTTGCTCACAGACAGGTTCGTTTTAGCCTTGTTAGTCTTACAATTAGTCTTAGTTCTGTCAGGTGCTGGATTCTCCCAGCCACTAGGCAACCATAACCACAGCCGAGTGAATGTGAGAAATGGAGAGAACATACTCTACCCGCTCTCTCTCTCTCCATTTCTCACATCATTCCCACGGTTGAGATTATGGTTGCCAAGTTGTTGGAAGAAACCAGAGTTTAGTCCATTCATCGATACAGATTTGAAAAGAGAAAAGAGTTATCGCGCGTCATAGAGAGACAGATGACGATGGTTTCAGGAAGAAGCTGGCGCTGTGCAGGGACTCGCGCGGGCTGTCACCGCTGCACAAGGTCAGCTCTCTAAACCGCTAGAATAATATAGGATAATCGCAATTCATTCATTTGTCCGCATGCGAGAAGGACAGTGTGAGCATTAGCTAGAGGAATAACACATTAGAGCAGAGTTCAAACAATTTTTTTCTTTGGAACGGTTATGTTTCACATTTCATTCTTCAGAACCGCCATAGCGTTATTTCGATTTTTCCATGTCTTCTATCTTTAGGAAATATTTCATCCTCCAGCACTTCCGATCTCATTATTTTATGCATTCATGAACCATATTTCTCGACAATTTCTCGTTGTTCAGGCGATCGTCTTTGAGCGAACGGACATCGCCAAATACCTGATCAGGAACTATCCCCAGTCTGTGAACGCCATGGATCAGGTATCTACTAGGGTTGTCTAAACGGAAAACGGAAAAACGCCTCTCTCATTCCTCGTTTCGATCATTCCGTAATGCGGCCATTCTCCTCTCGGATCTCCGAAAGATTACGGAATTCCGTAATTCTCATTCTTCCGTATTCGATCTGAGGAGACCAGTGCGCCTCGGAGAAGGAGAGAAATGATTGAGTTTCAACCAGACTTCATTGTCCCATTTATTACGGAATTACGGAATTCCGTAATTCTTTAGACCGATTACGGAAAATATGTAATCGGAGAATGAGAGGGAGAATCGACTCGGAATCTTCCGTATTCGATCTGAGGAGACCAGTGCGCCTCGGAGAAGGAGAGAAATGATTGAGTTTCAACCAAACTTCATTGTCCCATTTATTACGGAATTACGGAATTCCGTAATTCTTTAGACCGATTACGGAAAATATGTAATCGGAGAATGAGAGGGAGAATCGATTCGGAATAACGGAATAAATTCCGTATAGACATCCCTAGTATCTACTTCGAGTTGCAATACTCTTCTTATTGGGCATATGAAATATATAAAAAAAAACATATTTGGGCACTCTTTGTTCAATTGAGATGCTTCTGCGATAAGTGACAGAGCATGAAGTGTATTGATCAATTCCAGAATTACAGGGTGTTCGAATTGATATTTCAGAAAAAGCGCACTCCTCTCCACTACGCGGCTGCGTTGAGAGACAACGGGTATCTGTACAAAGTGATGCGGAAGAGCGGAGCGGATCCTAATATTTATGATTGCGTGAGTTATTCTTTATTGCTGGTAAAAAGGGACTCCAGCCAAGACTGATCTGATCGGCCTCGGGGCAAGATTATTGATGATTGCGTAAGGATTTACTTCCGTTTGCCGCATGCATCTCTCCTCTTCCGAAGCCTATTAGCATTGCCCTCTCCCTCTCCGTCCTGTGAGGCGGATGTGCATACGATTTTAGAGCGTTTGCGCGCTAACCTTGACCACTTTTGAGGCCATATTCTTGCATTCAGCTCAAGTTAATTAATTACTTATTTAAATATTTAAATATATACAGAACGGCCGACCGGCGAAGCACTACCTCAAACACCCGGGCGAGATCGACCTTTCCTCTATGAGAATGGATACTAAGACAGCGTTGAAACAGGTGAAAAATTACGATATTGAATTAGGTGACCTTAAATCTGACTAAAGTTGGCCCTAAGCACGTTAGAGAACTACTAGGGTAGGGCGACCTGTCGTCGATGAGAATGGATAGCAAGACAACGTTGAAGCAGGTGACTTTAAAAAAATCAATTTCTGAAATTATTAAATCTAATATGTTTCATGCACTAAATGACATCTAAAATTTTCAAATTATTTTGATTTATCTTCCTCTTCTGACTCGAAAAAAAATTGTCTACTTGTGAAGACATCAATTTGTTTGAATTGATTTCTAATCCGATTCGTCTTGTGCAATAGCTTCGCCAACGTGGGCACTGACCTGAAATAATATTAATAATAATAATAAATAATAATAATAATAATATATAATAATATATAATAATAAATAATAATAATGAAATCAGGTTCTTCACAACCGTGTCGCGCCCTCCTACCTCGAATCGTCCATTCAACAATGGATTCGGGATGGAATGGTTTGTTGACTCCCTTCAATTTGTGCCTTTGCTCATTCTCAGGTTATTTTCAAAAAAAAAACGATCAGAATTTAGAGATTTTAAATATTCTTTATCAGAGCTTCAGCAACTCGGTATGGCTCTATGTAGTGTTGAGTCTAGCTATTTAGCTTTCTCTTCAATTTCCATTTCCCCCTTTTTCGCTTGAAATATCAGGCTGGTGCAAAAGTTTCTTTCTTTTTTTTGGACACGGAAGTTTTGCCCATAACTTTCTTCACAATTGTCCAAAAAGGTCCTGTATTTTTTTCCATCGATGAGTGATTGGATACTTTATACAGCGCCCTTTATCACAACCCAGTCGGCTCATTATGACGGATACGGTAGATGATCAAAGTCAATGTTATCGAAAATAACGCCTGTATTTCAACGCATTGGAATTTCCTGGATGAACGAATTATGACCAAATAAAAAAACAGCGTTGAAGACTATCATACTAATGTGACATTTATAAGTAGTTGAATTGGTCTGACATGTTTTCCCTATTTTAGGCCAGCCCCAAATCCATAATTGATAATATCTGAAAAAAAAAGAAAATTGTTTTTGGCATACTGTAATAGTCACAGCTCAGCTACCGATATTCAAAGTGCATAAAATTAAAGTACATTTCATGCCAAGTATTGACTTTTATTTAGGATTGGATTCAACTTTTTTTTCGTGGGCTGTATTTTTTGAAAAAGTGACCTCAAAATCTAGTGATCGAAAACCGTCATTTTTCGAATACTCTGTCTCACATATAGATTGAGACCCGGCAATTTTGTGATTAAATGAACAATAAACCCTTCCCCTATCACTACCTGAAAGGGCATAATCCAAAGTTGATCGGCATTGATAGGATATGTATTCAACTGGGACCATCCAGAGTGCAGAAATTATGAAAAATTTATATCTTTGCTCTTTAGAAATTTTTATCTCTCCTTTAATGCAAACCCGATCCATTTCTAATATACGACTGTGACCCCACACCCTACCCCCAAAAAGTACTATAGAAGAATTCGGCTCAAGTGAAGCAAGCTCACAGCCTGTCAGATTGGATCGAAAACGGCGGATGGCCATTCTCCCCCTTTCTTTTCCCTCCCTGTCATTTCACCAGTTATTCTGCTCCTGAGTGGGTCGGCGGCTAAAAATGTGAAATGAGGAAGAGAAAAAATATTATAGCACCAATGAAACATAGCTCAAATATCAATTTCATACATTTTTGCATTAATTTTTTTGTTGATCAATTTATAAAACGAGTGAAACATAGCAGCAACAAAGCAGCAACCAACCAAAATCGACTCTTTTCGCTACTAGAGGTCTATTAACTCAACAGAGAAAAATGCTAAAAATATGGCACCTGTGCAGAGCAGTGCCCAAACCCTTCCCACATAACGGGTCGGTGAGCCTGTATGTTATTTAAGCCCCATCCAAGCGTAGCATGTGAGAATGCATCGAAAAGTAGGGGAAAACTGCGAAAAACGGCTGTTTGGGCTACTCTAAGGCTATCAACTCCGCGGGGGAAAATGCTAAAAATATGGCACCTGTGCAGAGCAGTGCCCAAACCCTTCCCACATAACGGGTCGGTGAGCCTGTATTTTATTTAAGCCCCATCCACAGAAACTTATGCACCAACCTAATAGCAACTTTTCAATCACAACTTCGAGATTGATCTTTGATCTTTCGCCCCCCTCAGGTGGCCAAACTCGAGCAACTCGTGCTGTCCGGCTGCGGAGACATGTTGGCAGGGCGGACGTCGACCAATACGGAGACCGCGGCCTTTCTGGAGACGATGCCCGATGTTATGGTATGTGTTTTTATGACTAACGTCAGATTTGGTGTAGGCGATGGGGGTTATATAGCAGGGGAAACAGCGGTTGTGGTGTTCCAATTTTTCACTACCTTCTTTTTGTGAAAAAAAACGAATGTGATGCGAATTGAATACGTTTCAGTTTGAGTTCAAGAGCAAAATTATTAGTGGGAACGCGATCTCGCTCAGGCTGTCCTCATCATTAATAATATTTGCAAAGTAAGATCGAGAACATTCATCGGGCGATTCGTGCACATGCTATCTAGGGGGTTCGGGGCGTCTAACAAGGGAATGGTAACTGGACTCGGTAAAATTATCGAACCAGACCCATTTGGCATCAAAGTGGACCATGGGAGCAGTCAATTTCCGTCTTCAGAAAGTGCGCATTATTTTTCTAATTAAAGTTATTTACTTAATTAGTTTGCACGCGATTTCGCGCATGCCCGTCTCTTCGATACTTGGCCTGTTCGTAAAGGTGGAGAGACATGACCTCCGTGGCTCAGCAGGGAAGCGCCTGCGCTATCATTCCTTTTGTGGTTGGTTCAATCCCCCTAATGGAAGATCTCTTTTGCTCTCTCTATTTTTGTCAGTTTATTGTTTCCAAGCGAAAAAAATCCAAGTCCTCGTATTTTAATTTACATTCTACGGCATTGTTTATTTCGTATTCCCCTGTTGCAAGCTTGAAATGATTTATTATCTTCAACAACATCAACATCATTAAATTCAAGGGAAATTAGGCACAACGATGAGAATTTATAACAAAGCATGAAAAACAGTGGGCCTTCTTACAATAGTGAGCGGGGAAGGAGCAGGGGATACTAGGGCATTGCCGAAATGGGTAGCAAGGGCTGCCGAAACAGACTTGGGGGAGAACATGGTGTGAATGGGAAGCGAGTCAAAAGCCTTTTATAGAGGCTTCAGTCAATCAATATCTCGAGGGACAATTAGGTAGATCAAAAAGTGACACACACGGTCAAGGGTCACTTGTTCAGGGGACTGATTACATCAAACTAGAATGTAGACAAGAAAAAGGGTTAACAAATGAAAACATAAATAAGATTTCAAGAAAAATAGTAGCCACCTTGAAATAAGGCTGGATAATTGAGTAAAAATGTAAAAATAATCAAAAATAGAGAGAGCAAAAGAGATCTTCCATTAGGGGGATTGAACCAACCACAAAAGGAATGATAGCGCAGGCGCTTCCCTGCTGAGCCACGGAGGTCATGTCTCTCCACCTTTACGAACAGGCCAAGTATCGAAGAGACGGGCATGCGCGAAATCGCGTGCAAACTAATTAAGTAAATAACTTTAATTAGAAAAATAATGCGCACTTTCTGAAGACGGAAATTGACTGCTCCCATGGTCCACTTTGATGCCAAATGGGTCTGGTTCGATAATTTTACCGAGTCCAGTTACCATTCCCTTGTAAACACGAGTATTTGGATGGATGAAATTCGAGATTTGGCCCTGCTCTCATGGTCAATAATATTCATCGGCAAAATCCCGGGAATTGTTTTGTTTCAAATCTGTTTCAAGTTCAACACGACAGCTCACGACTGCTTGTGAAAACGCGATCGGCCGCCGACTTGCAGTTTTACAGTACAAATAATCATTGCATCGAGAACATGCTGCACAAATATATCGAACCTCTCTGATCGTGTCTTTTAAGCCCTCTGAATACGTTTCAAATTGAGTTCAAGCGCGCGAAATTGTTGGTGGTAACGCGATCATATCTGAACTCAGAGGTGGATACATAATTATAATAAATAAAAATAATAATTTTTAGAATGTAAAGGTAAAAGGTAAAGGTGTATCCACGACAAGCGATTTTACGTCGTAAGGTAACGCTAGGTGAGACCCGCTGAAAAGGGCCTTATCATTATTAATAATACGAATAATCATTGCAGAGCAAGATCGAGAACATTCATCGGGCGATTCGCGAGGGCGACCTGGTGAGGGTCAAGGAGTCAATGACGAGCAAGAAACTGGCCATTGCGAGGGATCGGTCAGAAAATATTTTTGTGGCTATTGTTGTAATTTTGAACAATAAAGATATAGTGACGGAAAATTAGCTAATAGGAGGAGGGTATGTGAATGAGGAGCAAGAAGCTGGCTTTTTCGAGCATTCGAACATGAAAGTGCATGAATAGGGAGACTTAGTGAGGGGCAAGGAAACAATGACGAGCTGGCGATTGCGAGAGATCGGTAAGAGTCTATCCTTCCGTACGAGCTGAAATTCAATACTGGGACCACATTAGGGAAATACCCACTAAATCACAGACACGGCTGCTTACCCATCAGCGCAGTTTATTGATGGGACCGTGAAATCAAATCTCCGGGGCCAGGACCGGGAAATGATCGCTAAATAACAGACACGGCTGCACGCCCCTCCACGCTGCGGTCGTGCACGAGCAAACGGACATCCTCCGATACATCGCCGCCAACTTCCCCAGTGTGCTCAATGCGCCTGATTATGTGAGTGATCAATCATCCAGACCATTTCTGAGCAGTGCGATGTTCTCCAAAAATCAATTTTGCAACACTCTCTAACCGGTTTGAAAGGCCGATAAAGTTCTGTGATATAAATCCCTGCTTTAGAAATAAGTGATAATGTGGAAGCAGAATCGTTTCTTACCTTAGATCGTCCAGAATTGTTCGAGCATGCAGATTTCGTTCCTAACCAAGCTAACACATGTAGGGATGCTTGATCGGCATTGGTGATCATCAAAACGTTTATTTTATTCTTCCGGAACCTAATGGAGAACTTCATTACTCAAGAACTTCCATTAGGATCAATGAATCATTCTTGAAACATATTATACACATACATGAATAAATTCGAAATGCCGATCATGCATCCCTAGCCAAACTAAATGTTTTTCAGTTACAGTTCCGCAGTTCAATATCGTTAATTACTACTAATATCATTCTCACATCCTACCATAACCCTAAGTTACCATAACCCTCAGTTACCATACCTTAACGTATCCTGATCTGTCTGATTACCGTATCCTGGTCTGTCCTGTCCGTACAGTGCACTACTTTTTCAGTGTGCGTTTCAGTTGTGCCTCTTCGACGCCATCTGCGATGACGTTTATGACTTCTGACAACACGCACCGACCGGAGACACGGCTTTGCTAATTCCCGGATCCGAATTTTCCGGTTCTGGACCACAAAGGAGCGGTAGATTTGTAGTAATTGTGTAGTAACCGAATGATTCGTTGTTTATTATGTTCTCACTGTGATAAAGAGTTTACTAACTTGAATAATATCGTTGATGAAAGATTTCAGCACAAGATTTGGTTGTTGTAATAATGTGCGAATGGATCGTAACACTAACAACGAAATGAGTCGTCATAGAAGATCAAGAGTTATCGCATTTACGTTCACGAATTTAGTTCGTTCTTCTCAGTTCGCATTTCCCACGACGCCTTTACGAGATAAATGAAACAAGGAAAATATTTTCCAGCCCGGAAGGGTGGCTCTCTTTTTACAGAACAAGCGCACGCCAGTGCACTATGCAGCCGCGGCCAGGGACGGCGGTCACTACCAGAAGATCCTGGGAAGGGCGGGCGCGGACCCGAATGCGACTGATAACGTGAGTACCAAGAGTACAGATTGGGGTATTCAAATTAAGAAGGTGGTCGTGGTCTTCTCAAGGCTTAGAAGTGAGAAAATATCATGAAAATATTAGGGAATGGTACTGTGCCCGAATGCGACGGATAACGTCAGTGGAAATTCTTAATCATTCTGCTTTATTTGTTTTTGGACTGCTTTCCGACGGCACACTGTTCGCGTCTGAGAGTCCGAGCCTAATGAGCAATAGATGAAACCTACTTGATTTTGTCGATTCCGAATTTCTCATTCTATAAATTTCCATCAATAGAGATTGTGTAATGAACCAGATTAGATTATTTTTTTGAAAAATATTAAAATTGATTAGTCACAGGAAGGTAAAATATTGAATAGTCACCTAGCAGGACTTCGTGTGCTTAGAGTACATTACATTTATCGTGATTCAAGGCATAGTGCCTGCGTGGGGGAAACATTATGAAGGGGATTGGGTTCTAGATACGTACGTAGTGGCAATGTGTCAAGGGATGGTTTCTTCTTAGCATTTAGTCCCCTTAGCCACGGGGTAATGACCTTTACCCTTTACAGGAAGGTCGCACGCCAGACTACTACCGGCGCAATGCCGTGCTCGATCTGAAGATGATCAAGGAGAGGGAGGACGATTATGAGACACAGGTTTGAAACATTCCGTGACCTTAAGGGATCTTAAGGGACCTTAAGGTGACCTTAAGAACTTAAAGGGTAGCGAAGGGGTGGGATACTATCTACGCAGAAAAGTGTTGGATCTGAAAATGATCAAGGAGAGAGAGGACGATTATGAGACACAGGTGCGTCTTTATTTGGATGAATGAGCTGCCTCTCTCATTTCGCAATGCTTTCTCGTTTTTCTGACCAACGAGAGATAAGGCAAAATTACGAGACTTGGGTTTTTTTTGGGTCAGCTTGGTGTTTGAAGAAAAAATGGCGTGCGTGAATCAATGAGTTTCACATGGCCAACAAGTGCAGTGCAAGCACTTGAGTTCAATAATCACTCTGCGTCACAGAATATTCATAAAATAAAAACTATTCCCCCTGATTTCGCAAATGAGATTTTGCTCTCAACTAGATAACTTTGTGAAAACATGGATCGTTCAATTCCGACTTAGAGTATAGAATAACCAGTGGCCTCAGAGGTTGAGCTGCCTCAGAGGCGGCAGGCGTCGTGATGAACCTCTCAAATACACTTTCTCAACGCTGTTCCAGATGCTGAGTGAGGAACTAATGAACGAGAACGGCGGCGGGGAGGCCGAGTCTGTGGGCACGCCTGATTCCGAGATTGCCAGGTGGGTGATCTCGCACTTCCCCACTCCAAACTATTGACTCACGCGCTTCGTCAATACCTTTACTAAGCTTCACTGCAATGAGTGGAATTGCAATTATCGAGTGCGAATCACTGTATAATTTCAAAGCCAGCTAAATCATTTGATTGTTTCATTTTTATTTCTACCGCGATACCAAAAGCGATCGAAAACTTTTGATAATTAGGCATTTACGGACAGTCTGATACATGAATAAATTTATCGATTGTGCACGAATTTGAACATACCAGTTCCGACCTGGACTCGGCCCGCAACCGTGAAATTGACGAGGAGGATGAGGTTGACAGGTACTTTTTTCACTCAATTATTTATTTAGATTTCACATTTTCCAGATACGCCACGAAATCAATTCCACATTATTAGTTCTTCACTAGATTGATTTATAAATTCGCTCAAATTAGATTATGAATAATAATTGCTCAATATTGGTATTAAAGGGTGAGCTTAGCCAGGAAACGTGATTGTTTGCTCTGAACCGATCATCACTTTCGCTTTTCGCTGTCAATCTATCCTTTCATTATCTTTTTGCTTATTATCTTCCTGATTTCTCGAGTCAGTAAGCCTTCCATGATAGATCTAGCGTAGATAGTCCCATCTCTTTGTCATGTTCTGAATAGAATTCAGGCTCAATTTCCATTTCAAACACTTTATCCAGCATGCCAATGACGTTCCATAGTTGTATCGTCGCATTCAGATTCCGCTTCGAGCAGCTCATCAACAACCGCGTGTCTCTGCCCACGTCCGAGAACGGAATTTACCTGGCGAGAACTGTCGCTCCGGTTCTAACGAAGGCGCTGGCCGAGGTCATTTCTGTTATACTTACAATTCGAGTACTCTCCCCAACATACGTATTCATTAGTGAGTGGTAGGCTGCCGCTGGCTTTTCTGACTTTGTAAGGCTTGGGCTAAACGCTTATCGCAGCCTCCTGACGGGTATCCTGATTAGGATAGTCCTGATCCTCCCGGGTAGGATATAGTTGAAGAACGGCATCGATCTGGCGAGGACTGTCGCCCCAGTTCTAGCGAATGCTCTCGCAGAGCTGAGATCGTAAAACTGGGTTCAACTCACAGTATACTGTCCATAGGATTAGCAATTGTTAGTGATTGATGAAGTTGAGTAGGCAACCTGGCGCGGACTGTCGCTCCTGTGCTGACCAAGGCGCTGGCAGAGCTATAGATTCCAGGACCATTACTGTCCTTTGAATATCCCCGGGCTTACCCCGAGCTCCCTGCATGACTAGATTAGGATATAGTCCTGATCATCTAGGGTAGAGTCTGAGAACGGCATCATCTCACAGATCTAGTACGCAATTTGGCGACTGGCGATAACGGTAACGGGAAATTTGCTACCATTCATAAGAATTATGATTTTATTGAGAAGAAAAAGACAGAAAATGATTGATGTGCAAAGCCTTCTTTCACTTTAGAAATAACCGTGAAACTCATTGAAAAAAAGAAACTCACCCTCGACAAATAGGAAGTGGGTCAGATGGTGATCCAATGATCCGTTTTTACAATTATTTCTTTTCGTTCATATCTAATCCATCAGCTGACAGCTGGCCTTACCAGTAAGTCCCACCTAGCGTTGTCTAATGACTGTGAAATCGCTTGACATGGTTATGCACCTTTTCAATCTACATTCATCAAACCCATCCATTCGTCAGGTGCTCCTTCGTCGTCCCGCCGACCCCATCGGGTTCATCTCCGATTGGCTGCACAAGTATCACGCCGAGATACCGAGACGGAATATCTGATCATCGTCTCACTCTCTTCATTTCACATGCTCTCTCGCCTCTCTAACCGGTGAGAGACTACGCGAAACGGAGAGACGGCGACCCGTACTTCGAGATCTACTCGCCACTCTGACCGACTTTCGTACCCTTTCTTCGCTATTTTGATTGTATTCTCTTTTCATTTTGACTATAGCCCATTTAACCCACTATAAAATACTCTTTCAAATTGTCTATTATGTCATTTGCGTCGGCTAGAAGTGCGATAAAGTATTTCGGAACCTCTTTGAGGAACCATTTTTCGAAATAAAATTGCATTTTGAGAAGATGAATGTGGATGGATTACTGGTGCAATACATCTTCGATGATTGGAAAACGGTTCCGGGTAATCTAGCGGTTGCGTGGAATTTATGGTCTAATGCATTTACAAACTCGATTGTTCAGGCAGTAGATTTCTTTTTACACAGGGGCATGAGAGCAACATTATTCTGTCTCCTTCGCCCACCGCTTCAAGCATGCGTGAAACTCACTTGGATTCCCTCTACATTTATTTTCCTGTATTCGAAATGTTGGTGCTCAAGAAACCAGTCATTGTTTTGATATCTATTGAATGTTTTGTCAACATGTTGTTCGTTGTTTTTCTCATCTTTGGTAACCGCGAAACTCGAAATAAATCTGAAAATGTCGAAAGTAATTAGTTTTTCCCGTATTGAACATAACATCACTGCTATGTACTTACGTGAATCATCGCACTTCTAGGTCAGGTGAAACTCAACTTCACCCGATCAGTTTTTTGTTCCCCAATCTAAACTATAAACGATAAAGTAAGAAAAAAGTGTTGGCTTCTGCTCGATCTGCAGACACAGAATGCAGTCCTTTTTGATACTCTCATTTCACACCCCCCATCAGTGCGTTACTCCTGATAAGTCGGACGGGCACTCATCTTCATTTCACGAGCTATCTTTTCCGTCAGAGTGACGAGAGAGTGTGCGAATTGAGAGAGACGTCTCCCGTATTTCGATTTATTCCCGATTCCTACCCCCATTCCGCCGTAGGTAACGATGTCGAGTGATCTAACTGACGAACGGACTTCATCTAACGTATCTAACTCACAATCAGCTGAGCTTCAATAATGCTCCCTTTTCTCCTACTTTTCCTTCGGCATCTCTTTTCCCTTTTTTTTTCTTATCTTGCTCCCGTATTTCCGTAAGTCTTGCAAGAAGTCGTTTTCTTTTTACTGTCGTCACGCCGCATTACTTGCTATCCGTAACCCCATCACCGCTAAATCACCGCACACCCGAACGAATTAGACTGTACTAGTACGCACCATTAACTCTTGTTTTATGCATTCACCCGATCGACCAACGCTCCCGCATTTCCGCAAACTCGGGTAAAAATGCAACCGTGCATTCTCCACCTAGGACCCACCTCTTCGTCTCGATCCCGCCTCTCCGAACTGTCCTCAAGACCTCAAAGAAGTTCACGGATATTTTTGAAAAGTGACCCCCAACAATCCCGCAGTTTCCGACAGTTCGTTGGAACTTTTTGTTCCCACAGGGGCGCTACACCCCATAAAGGAGCGCGCGAGCGACCTTAGTAGTTCCTCCTAACGTACTAATTAGTCGTGTCCGATCGGGGCGGTGAATAATGACCAAACTCTTCGTTTCTCCCTAGGCCAGAACAGGCGAGATCAGGGGAATGGGAGAGTGTCAGAGAAGGATCAGGTCAGACAGGGCGAGATAGTGTGGGAAATGGAGAGAGTCAGTCATGGATGGGGCCGGGATAGGAAGTGAATAATATGTGGGGATATCTGTGCACATACAGAGAGAGAGCCACTTCTAAGAGACCTTGGCCCGGGAGGTGCCGAAGGGGTGAAATCTCTATTGAATACGAAGAGAATAGACAAATGAGAATGGGGTTTGGATCGATTGACTCTCGGTTTCTGGCCAATTCCATCTATGAATCATAGAATAGTAGTAGGACTCAATCTCACATACCGAACGGAGAATCTTCGCCTACCCTGTTCATAGGAGGTATCGTTTCCAAATGATCGGTGGAGTAGAAACTCTGGTAATGCTCTACTAATAGTAGACACATACTTCCCACTATTAGGGGACATGTTAGTAAACTAATAGTGGAGAGAGTGTGTCTACTATTAGTGGGCGGTCGCGACTGTGTGTACTATTAGTAGAGAATTGTGTGTACTATTAGTGATCTCAGGTCTTGTTCTGACGTGTTTCACTGACGAATCGAAATAACTCAAAGTGTTTAACATACATAGCTCGAACAACAAGATAAGGGCGAACAGTAAGAACAAAGTCTTAAGAATGCACAACAAATTAGCATAAAAGAATGCATAAATAACTTCTCCAATGAACAGCGATGAGTTGCTATGACTAAACAGCTACAATTCAATAGGCCAACAGTAGAACGGGAATACAAGTGTAAACGAGGGGTTAGATCGCTAATACATTTCTAACAATGAGGTAATAGAGGTTCCAAAAATAAATTTAAAATAGGGGAACCTCACATTAGTTACTGGCGGAGGTCTTGATTAGTTGGCGATCACACTTGATTTCTGTTGTCGTCGGGCCGTATCAGTCGTCGATCCAGCAGAACACCTTAATTAACTATATTCATGACAATTCTTAAATAATTTCAAGTTATACCTCGCAGTGGAACTTGGAGAAGAGTCGAGGCGACTGCTCATCTTTCGAGCACCTGTAATATAGTTGGTTAAAAACCATCAACCGGTCATCGAAACAATATCAGAAAACATAAATTTAACATGTGGTTGTACTCATAAAAGAAAGATCAAAATCCACTTCCGAAAGCATCCTGCCTTTTGTAAACACCGAGGAACATAACTGAACGGAATAAGAAAAATCAGATCCCTTATTGCAATCTTTTCACCACCGGAAGAAGGAAGGTCCTTTCTCCATTTCACTCTTTGCAATTGTTCAGGCCTGATCAGTTCGCTGCCACATTCGCTCAACCCTTCTCAAAATCAGCAAAAAATGATCTGGCTTAGAAAATGAAGATCCCTGTAAGGGCCCTGCATCTCTTTCACATCCACCTCCGGAAGGCCAATCTTTCCATTTCCCTTCTCTGTATTTGTTCAGGCCTGATGAGTTCTCTATGCGTATGCCCATATTCTCAAACAGCCTCCCGCCCCCTTGATTGAGCCGTGGGAAGAGGTTTCTCAAGGCTACTGCCAGACTCACAGCCTCACTGATCCCCCCTCAGTCTCTCGCCGGTCAGAGAAAGCGAGAGAGCATGGGCAATGGAGAGAGCAGAGACACCTCTCTTCTTGTGTATCGACACTAAAACAACTGAGCCAGCACACAATGCAATGGCCGGGTGGTGGGAACTGGGGAAGAATTATGAGAGGGCATGTGGGGCGGGATCAGACTTCCGGTATCGGCACCCATCTTAATGGTATTGCAAATCTGTCAAGATCTGGCGTAAATCGCCTATTTTGTGCTTACTCGATTTGGGTTATCATTTTTCTTGTAGAAAATTGTATTCCAGGATGGCTGGTTATGAGGGCACGGGGGCGGGATCGGACTTGGAGACTGTCCTCTCAAGGAAATCCTTCTCGAACCTTGATCCAACTTAAATAGTTTGCAACCTAATACGTTGCAGCAACGGTTTTGCAATTTTTATTGATTAGAGGGGGAGGGGCATCAGAATAGATAGGACATGATTTCCGTAGTTCTCGCTATTTTCTGTTCATTATTATTTTTCAGAATTTATCTTTCCCAAATCAATCGAAACCCATTTCGAACGCAACGACTAAGCAACTCTTCTGAAACATAAACGAAATTTATCGTTAGCTCCAATTACGATTCCTATCTGTTCGGTTTGATGCTGCAATTTCTGGAATTCGATTTCCAGTTTCTACGCACACAGTTCACAAGAATTTGTCATATGAAAATTTCGTTGCCATTTCGGTTGCTTCCTTGGTACATTTCATTCCCCTTCCCACTGCGCGTGTATGAACTGCGCGAGTGTGTCACTGCGCGAGTATGAACAATATTCGGCTCTTAATTCTCTAACAATAAACTATTTTCTTGCATAAGATTGCCGTCCCATGCCTGGCATTTCCCTTTCGCAGTTGCTTCCCAGGTGCATTTCCTTCCTTTTCCCCACTATTGCGCAACCAATCATCAGCTCATCCCCCCTCGCAAACTGTTCGCTTAGCAGTCATCGGCTGCCGTTTACAATGGGCCCCTCAATCTCTCTCCGTCTCTCCAACGTCCATGCTCTCTCGTCGGTCAGAGCGCGCGAGATAGTGCACGAAATGAGGAGAATCATGACTTGGCGCGCCAATCGCCCCCGATAAGAAGCTTTTCTGTACAGGAAGCACAGGAGGTCATCATGCCTTCTTTTACTCTCTCAATTTACCATACTCTCTCGCCTTCTCTGACTACCATTTCCTTCTCTGACTCTCTCGCTTTCGCCTTATCCCTCGCTGTCTCTCGTCTTTAGAGACGAAGGTGAAAAGATGATGGGGGCAGTCACCTACTAGATAGTTGTAGTAGCGTAGTAACTAGCTGAATAATCGGCACTACTGCCTCGTCAAGTGTATGTGTGTATTGCACACTTAGTAGAAGTAAAGAGAGCGGTAATCTGACCGGTGGCCCCTACCGTAATACTTCAGCTGTAGTAAGTTATACAGCAAGCGATTATTGTCGTTGGTGAGTAGGTAGTGGTTGGTGCCCCCCCCAACAGTATTAATCGCCATTAGATGCTAAGAGTTTGCATATTTGTCACAAATAGTTTGTGCAGTCAAAAGTTAGTTTGCAGCAGTAGTATTTCTTAACCTTCGGAAGATGGCTTGTTCAATAATCGGCGGCACTACTGCCTCGTCAAGTGTATTGCACACTTAGTAGAAGTAAAGAGAGCGGTAATCTGACCGGGTGTCCCCTACCGTAATACTTCAGCAGTACGCTATTGTGAGTAGGCAGTGTGCGCTCGCGTGAATATTTCTTACCATCGCCATCCTTTCCCGTAGCCGTGGCACACTTACTCCTCGAACATATTTCATTGTTATGCCTTCAAGAGTTTGTTTGCAGTCGTGACTTTATTGATTCTACATGGCTAGTTAAATAATTGATGACTGTGCCTCGTCAAGTGTATTGCACACTTTTAGAAGAGCGGTAATCTGACCGCCCGGTGCCATTCTACCGTACGCCGCTACTGTATGCCTCACTGGCAACAAGTATTTGATTGTTGTACAACTAGCTTGTTATGCATGCCTCAGAAAGCGCGCTAGTTTTTATTGCACTCATAGTAGCGCGGTAATCTGACTGATGCACCTACAGTATACTTGACAATAGTACAGTAGCAAATTATAAAGCGCCATCAAGGACTATTTGTTTTCTGTCAGTGGAAGCACGATATCTGTGCACAATTCGCAATCAATATCTTCACCAAATCTAGTTTCAAACTCGGTCCCGCGACTCTCAGTTCGACTCTGCGAAGGGGCCAAACACACAGTTCTACAAAGCGGGGCGCGCAGACCTGACCCCATCATCTCCACTTCTTCTTTCCATCGCCTCCAATTCTCCCATCTCCTCACGATCCAATAAATCCACCGTATGCTTGCAAGAGGCGGCGAAATGAGATGACATTTCGCGAGCAAGGAGAACAATGCTCACTTTTCTCTTGCTTTTGCGTGGTCTCTCGCCCTGTCTGGCCTCCGAGATGAAGAAAGCTCAGATGAGATGTGGAGGATATTCGAGCAATGACTTACTCTCCTCGTTTCGCGTTGTCACTATGTATCTACTCTGATCTGCTAGAGTACCAGAGTGCTCAGATGAGATGAAGGATATTCCCAGTGCTTCCAGCGCAAATTGCGCACCCTTTGCTCCGTCGGCGGTTTTTAGGCGCTCGTTGGCGGAAAATGAGTTAGTCCGGGCGAAAGAGCGCGCGACTTCGAGAGAGAGAGAGTCAGTGCAGATGAAATGAGCACTTGCCGCCTGCGCGGGCGCAATGGGATGAAACGACACTGGGGGAGGGGATACGGTAGGCAGCTGGCTGCTGTAGGGGGGGGGGAATGGGGGCAAACGGCGAGAGCAGGCCGTCTCTCATTTCGTAATACTCTCTGATTGATCAGAGATGCGAGAGAGCATGGGAAATTGAGAGAGTCAGACAGGGTGGTAGCGAACGGCACAGCCAGTTAGCACTCACTCTGTGCCTCTTAGCTACCCATCTGTCAGAGGAGAGGGGATTACTGTAGCACCGGTCCTTCCCTCGCTAATAGCCAGCAAAAACAACCCTCTGACACAGCTACTACAACAAACTGGCAGTGTCGCTGCTGGGGCGAATGCTCTGCAATTCTGCGGGCTATGAGTTAATGATGGATCTCTTATTGCCTTACAATTTAAAAGTATCAGTCTATCCAATGATCCACTCCCACGTTATTTTCCGGATCAAGCATCACATAGAAGAAGATGATTTGGTTCTCGGTCAGTCCAGAGCACCCCAATTGATGTGAATAGATCAATCCATCTTTGTGATCCATGTCCACCTATTTCTCCAGATTATAACACCCACTGTCCTGTTTCAGTTGGCCGAGTAGGAAGGAAGAGATTATGAACAGATCAGTCCCTTGATTCCATCCCCATTGACACCTTTCACCCCATAGTTAATCCGCGTCTTCCGCCAACCCCTCTATCTTCCTGTTCCCAAAACACACTAGTTGACTTCTGGACCGTAACTAACGACATATAGATTTGAAAATCTTAAATATTTTTTTCTATATCGAACATTCCATTGACACCTTTCACCCGATAGTTAGCACTCCAGTCCATATCGTCTTCCTCACTTCTCCAAAAAGCGATCTTACCCCTTTCACTCCTTCCTTCCATCTCTCTTCTTACCACCCTCCTTCCAATCCGCTGCTATCTGGACCGTATCTCCTTGTTCCCATGTGTGTGGTGTTTACGATTTTACGATGGGAGATTTGGTACGCGGAGGGCCGTGGCTGGTGGTCCGTGACGGGGTCGCTTTCTCACACATTTTCGAATTTGAAGACTGGAGAAAATTCTTTAAAAAAATAGTTATGTTTTACGGCGATTACATACACCAGAGACTTCGCCCGATGATGATGATCTGTCGCACAATACAAGTTGAAAATAATATTAACTTGAGCTGATATCGATTCCGTTTCATCTGAATGCGTTCCACTAATGGGTCTCACACTTCCCTCCTGTCATCCTTCCTTTTTTCTCACGCGACTGTTTGGTTGAGTTTCACAGTGGCTTCTTTATCTGCGTAGCATCTTGATTGTCAAGCGACTCAACTTACCACTACTCGCAATCGGGTTCACTCGTTCCTCCAATACTTGTATTTCACAGTGACATGTACTGATGAAGTTCACATACTACAACAATCCACCGCTAGGGTTCACCCGTTCACTCTACTTCTTTCCACCCAAGTCCCGTTTTGCGCGGCCCGCTTCGAGTTCGCTCACTTTTCGCCCCTATGAAACGGTGCTCGGTTGAGTGGATGGCTGAGTGAGGTAGAGGTCTAGAGGTACACTATCCCTCTCCCTTTTCCCCCGCTCTCTCGCCCACTCTGCCCCCCCCCCCCCACCTTACTCTACATATACAAGAAATGTTCAAGTGTTGTCGCGTAGGATCCCTCTCTCACCCGTGGTACTCTCCTCTCTACTCGCTCCCTTCCCCTACTCGCATACCGTACCCGCCTGGGCAAGGCCCCGCCCCCTTTTGCCTCCCCCCCCCCTCGCGCAGGCTCTGTTACCACTACTACTCCTACTTAACGTTACGCAGTTTTCCCCCGGGTTGAAGTGCGCTATCATCACTTCTTTCGCGCAGCATTGTTACGATTACGGTACTACTGTACAGTGATGAAGATTATTCTTCTTAGGTGCTTCCTTAGGTCATCCGTTACTAATTCGATAGTGTTTTTGCCAATCGATTTGCCACTATTTACCATTTATGAATTGCACGCTGCCCCAATTCTGAATATTTTAATGCTAAAGAGAGTTCATCCAACTTAGCTTTGTAACTTCAGATCAATATCTTTTTACCACTGCTTCACAATAGCATTCGTAATGAATACTGTAGTGAGCTCGAGTATTACCATCATGAGACGCCTAGCACAGTGGTAATCGATCTCTACCATTCCTTGGCACTTACCCATTACTCATCGCAATCGATACATTTCCGTCGCGTTACATTCCGGTTAGCTTTTTTGTTATCTGAGGCATGGGCCAAAGTGCTCGATGTTCTCTCGATTGAGTTTCACAGCGGCTTCTTCAACTTTCGATTCTTTAATAAATCCGTAATTCCTTGTTGCCATTTCTAAAAAAAATGGACACTGCTCTCCGTTCACAAGCCTTTTCATTAGTTTGGTTGTTCAGCTATGAACTCAACATGTGATGCGTCAAAGAATCCAAAAAAAAAGAATCCAAAAAATCGGCCACCCTCTCTCTGTAAAAGCCCACTGTATCATACCTTTTCACCGTTGCTATAGCGCGATCCTCATTACTATGTTTCTATAACAAACCATTTCTTATGGTTTCAATCAGCTATGCCCTCTCATCCCTCACTCCAGGTATGGACCCGCGCCTCCTCCTCTTCTCCCATCCGCTCCTCCTACAGCCATCACCCTTCCTCCTGCTGCAACAGCACCAGCAACTGCTGCAGCGACTGTCGGAAACGTAAGAATAATTCAATTTATACGTGTTCAAAGAAGTTGAAAATGACACCTTCGTTTTTGTAATATGGGTAAAAGTCTCGTGCTCACTCAAGCTACGAGAGTACCAGCAGCTGCTGCAGCGATCGTCGGAGAAGTGAGAAATTTCGTCTCCCAAATTTAGCCATTTATGGACCTGATACTAAGCAATGCTGAGAGTCCATTGGTGTAGGTCAAAATAGTGTAGTAAATTATTGAATACGGATATTCGTCTTTCATTCTACTGACCGAGAAACATGGAAACTTCCAAAAAATCTAAAAAAAAAATCTTCCAAAATTCATTAATAGTGATGATCAAAACAATGCATCAGAGATTGAAATACTTTTCAGTAGTCTCTTCATTTCTCTCGCAGTGTAGCGGTTTTTGTTTGTGAAACAGAGAAAGGATTGTCCGTATTTCGAGCTCTAATGTCTCACATTTTCTTCTGCACCTTCTTCGTATGACCTTGATGACAGGTTGGGTAAAAAAAGGGAATGCAAGAATCGATTGAATAGCGCCCATTTGCCCCCTCCCCCCCCCCCCCGAAATGAAAAAAAATCTCAGTGAACAGTCACTATAAGTAGTATTCATGGAAGAACACCGTTTGATTGCGCTATAAGAAAAAAGAAGTTAAATTTTAGTGAGCAGTCGCACCTCCTCCAGAAGCAGACGCAGCAACTGCTGCTGCAGGAGGCACTCACGAAGAAGGCCAAATCGAGGTGACCATCATAGATTCCGAATTTCATACTAAGAATCGTCTCGTAATTTTGATTACTCTCTCGACACATTGTGAGAGAGAGTACGTGAAATGCAACGACGATTGCTTACATTTTGAATTGTCATAAAATAAAGCCGCAATAAAAAGCTTAAAATTATCTGCGTAATAGCCTCGAACCGTTTTCTTTAATATTTTTATTATTTTCCTATCAGATTCTTCATCATCAATTACACAACGCTTGAGAGCTAAGAATCAACTCTAATACATATCCTTTCTGCCCTGATTCCAATAAAAAAAGTAATATCCCTGCAATCTTTTTCGAATATGTCACTCGCTGATCTCTTTCGAGGTGCATCTAACTCTGATTGTTCTTTAAGTTCTTGAAAATTGTACAAGTATAATAACTCAATCCAGCGGGTTCCTCGTTGAATCTCTGCTCGCTTCCTCTTCGTCGGATGACGATGATAGCAGGGAGACGCCCGAGGATAAGACGGTACGGCAGCACCCTATTCACTTGGTCTGCGGCTTTGTGAAATAATTAATTTGACTTGACGAAATATCATCCAGTCGAGCAGCACATCACAGAAAAAAAAAGATCAATGGGAAAAAAGCTCTACCTCCTCCGATACAAAAAACACCACGTGCTTACAGGACAAAGACGACGTCATCGACGTCTCGACCACCCCACGAGATGACTCCCCATCGACCACCGCCACCCTCCCCTCCCCTCTCTCCCTGCCCGTCCCTCCCCTGGTCCTGCCTCAACCACCGCAGAGAATGCCGGTAAGAACCGTTGCATTTTAGTTCGAAATAGTTTGAAATTTCATAGTTTCCGCTGAATGACAACACAAAAGACAACAGATCATCGATGTCAGCATGAGAGAACTGAAATCGTTCTAATGGTCTTTATGATTTCAGTTGCGATGTATCGCAATCACGAAAAGATATAAGATCAAACAATTGCAGGTCATTCCCCCAGTCGGCGTGGAATTCGTCAACGGCGGGTACGGCGTGAAGAACCCGTTGGCTTCTCTGGCTGGAGGCAGCGGAGGATCGACTGTGAAGCCATCAAGTGATGAGTCTGTGGTGAGTAACTGAACCAATTGATGTGAAATACAGGAACATCAGCCGTATTGTCTTTCACGATCAAATCAGCGTATTTATCTGATCACTTTGCGGGCTTAAATTTCTCATCTGGCACAGTCAAATCATATGTCGATAAAAAACCTGAATACTATAGAAAAAAAGTTTCCAAATTCGGGAAAATATACAAAAAATGAATATTCGAAATTGCTCGTTTGCAGTCCCCTTCCGAGAACGAGGGTACGCCGGGCGCCTACGTGTGCAGAATGTGCGGCAAGGTTAGGATTTTTAAAATTCCCGCTCACATTTTTATCCTTGTGCCAACCCGATTAGCTCAGATTTTTATCGCTAGGCAAAATGTGTTTTATCCTAAGATTGAGAGGTGTTGGATACGTTTCACAAACATCTCAAATGGCGCATTCACAATAAGCACCAATCGGTCGCTCTGGTGGCGTTGGAAAAACAAAAATAAACAGTTTCGCTCCATTCAGAAGTTCTCGCTGCAACGACTACTCAACCGCCACTCCAAGTGCCATTCGGACCTCAAACGGTTTGTTGTTCTTTCTATCCTATCAAGGTCTTATCAGTGTCACAACGACAAACCAATCTTGCGTTGCACACTGCCTTCTTTCACGAACAGTAGAGAAAGTAGTAAGGGAAATTGGAGAGCCCTGCGATCGAAATAAACTTGAAACAGCCCATTTCAGATACCTTTGCACATTCTGCGGCAAAGGCTTCAATGACACGTTCGACCTCAAGAGACACACCAGGACGCATACTGGTAAGATTATAGGGAGTTGACGTTTACTTAGAAAATAGACTCAGCATTGACGCTGAATCTTAGTTTATATATTTTCAATTTAACCATTCACGCTTTTTTGTTATGAAGAGGCACACCAGGACGCATACTGGTTCGCGTTAATGAATTTATATTGTAACTTATGCAAAATGAGCGTTTCCAATCGATAAGGCATGCCTGAAATTCCGAGTGTTATCTCGTCGAATCGCATACGGTTCATCTAAATGAAAGAATTTTCATGACGCCGCTCGCTTTCGATGTTTGTCATTTTTCCTCATTCAGTGGTCAATTATTATTTCATTGAAATATGCTTCACACAATACAATATTTATCAGTGTCGCTTTCTGGGCGCTGATCAAGATGGGGTATGTATCAGAAGGCCGTTCTTCTTTCAAGATAGTCATTTGAGGGGTCTCGGGCCAGTGGATTGGTCTTCTTTCCTTGTCACAGTCGCAATGGCTGGAGAAAGAATCCTGCTCCCTTGGTTCCCGATAGGACTGCTGATGGAGTTGCGCGCAGATAGAGTCCCACTGTAGGTCGAATACGAATCCTGGCGTGTGCTGGAGTCTACTCTGTGCTCGAGTCCTCCAAACTCGAAAATCCATCTTTGAGCGAGAGATACGAGCCTGGATTCTGAGGGACCAAACATCTTAGGCGGTCATACCCATCACACGGCGACCAGTCCGGCTTGGATGGGGATTCCGATCTTGTTGAGTCGTTGGTTGAGACGAGGGGAATTAGTAGAAACCGCTTTCCATCAGAGAGAATGGAGAGGGAACCGCTCGCGACGACTAACAGACATGGGAATGCTTCACACTCCTCCTAAATTGCGTATTTATCCTATGTCTTTGATTTCTCCTCGCTGCCTGCTACAATTTTCAATACCGAACTGGCCTCTATTTGCCTCTATTGTCTTCTCCCTCCAAAAGTATTGCTCTCCTTACAATTAGTACTCAATACTTCCTTTTCCACTTGCGTTCTCCTTTTTTTCCTTTTTTCTCGTCGGTCAAACAGGGCGAGAGAGCACGCGAAAATGAGAGACCGGAGCAATCTCCTCCTCATTTCTGCCCACTTTTTTCTCCCATTTGTTTGTCTACCGTACTCCTCCGGCGAGTCCGCTAGAAGGCACTGCAAGGTCACACGCGCACAATCGCTGCCTGCGCTCTCTCCATTCACCTTGTCTCTCGCCCTCTCTGACCGGCGAGAGAGCACGGGAAAGTGAGAGAGCCCATTACCTCGAAGGCCTAAGTGCCCCTGCGCAACCAGTTACCCGCTCTCAAGTAATCGGACGCTCTCTCCCTTTCCCATGCTCTCTCGGCGGTTAGAGAGGGCGAGAGAGCGTGCGGAATGGAGAGAGTCAGACAGAGCGCTCTTCGCCCTACCGTAATCGCTATCCGCTTACCGCGCCGCCCGTTTTCTCCGTGTCTAACTTTTGTCTGCCTGTGTGGCGTCTCTCATTATTGCGTTGTCTCTCGTCGGTTATGCTGTGTTAGTTTTTCGGAAAAAGACTTGGAAAAGGCACCGGATTTGAATTCCCGCATTTTCCGTTTTTGATCAATATCTCGGCTACCAACTAAGCAATCATAAAAAAAAATTGAAATTTAGATTCCCAGATGGGTAACACATGCGGAGCCAAGTTTTTGTATCGATTGAATCATCAGGAACCGAGATATTACGCAAAAACAGAAAATGCGGGAATTCAAATCTGGTGCCTTTTCCAAGTCTTTTTCCGAAAAACTAACACCACATTAGGGAAAGCTAGAGATCATGCGAAAGTGAGAGAGTCAGACATTGCTCCTCAATGATATGCTCCAGCGAACAACGCAAGGCACCGTAACGACCCTTACGACCCACTTTTGTAGCTGTTAGAAGTGGTAGAAGAAGTGGTGGAAACGATAGGCACACGCGGATCACTTAAATATGTTCAAATTTTCATTGGATCTGTGAACTTTATCAAAACTTTGAGAGGCCACATTTGAGCAACTAAACAATCTCTCTGAAACTTATTGGACACACAGCATTTCGATCGTTCGGATCTTGAGTTCAATTTGTACAATAAAATCCTCAAACCACTTCCTCTGACTCCTCTTCACCCCTACTTTGTTCAATGAATCAAAACACTTTGACATTCGGAGTGTCTATTCACTTTGCCTTATCTTTGGTCGGTCAGAGCAACGAGAACGTGTGGGGAAGTGAGAGAGACATTCACTTCCAGCTTTCCCCTTGGCCTCTCACACGCTTGACTTGTCACGTAGCCTCTATCGTAATCCAGTAATGGATAGACTCTCTCTAATTCGCGTGCACTCTCGCTCTGTCTGGCCGGCGAGAGAGCATGCGAAAGTGAGAGAGTCCTTCTCCATCCCTCAGCTCCACTACTGTCCACTTAGCAGTGTAGCTGTCAGGAAGAACAGTAATTACTCGTCGGGGGACTTTTGGGACTCTCTCAATTGCGCATGATCTCTCGTCGGTTAGAGAAACGAGAGAGTATGGAAATTTGAGAGGGTGAATACGGTAGTCTGTGGTAGGTGGCATGCGGCGCGCCGTTTTTCAAAGGTCGACTTTGTTGGGCGATGGTGTGTGGTAGACATGAGGTGCTTTACAAAAGTCGCCGCGGAGCTCTTTGGCCTCTAGCGTCGTATTGTTGCATGTCGTAGCGCGAAATCGGCGATACTAAGGGTGCATTCGTATCGCAACAAGTGTGTCGTATTTCTATAAAGATACCGCCCGATAAATAAATAATCGCTCATGTTCGACATATCGCTCATCGAAGCGAATGAACATCTAAACATTCGGTCTGAAACATATTAGACTTCTCACTCAATTGTATTCTCACCTTACGAAAACATTCTATAAATTAAACTATTAAATTGTATATATATTTATCGCAGGCGTTCGCCCGTACAAATGCGATTGTTGCGACAAGTCATTCACGCAGAGATGCTCGTTGGAGTCGCATTTGAGGTAGTACCCATGTTTGGAGACATTTATTTACCTCACTACCTATTTGGTTTCGAAACTTGTGATTTTGCTAAATATATTATGCATAAAGAAAGTCCTTCACTCAAAGATGCTCTTTTGAGTCGCATAGGTAAATCTGACAATTTACTCAGTGAAACAGAAATATGTTTCATGAGGTAAGTAAAAGTTGCTTGGGTGAGCACCTTCGATTCATCTGCCGTCAATTGTTTCAAAAAAATATTCACAATTCGATGAGCTCGAAACGAATTCGAGAACTCGTTCGGGAAAAAAATAAAAGGATAAGAATAATTTATTTTTTAAGGAAAGTCCACGGCGTCCAGCACAACTACGCGCACAAGGAGCGAAGGAGCAAGGTGAGGGGAATTCGATCTTTGATCTCTGATTTATTATTTGATCTTTGATCTTTGATCTCTGTTCTATGATAGAACCCATGGTACTTGATTGGCAGCATCCAGGGGAAATACTATATTTTTTAAACTTTACAAATATGTTTCACTGGATTCATATTCCATTAGAAATTCTCCTTAAGTCAATCTCGCCTCTGCTGACCATTCATCTCACTCATCATCTAGAACATGCTCCATAATTCATCCCATTATTCCCGACCCCATCCAGCGTCTAATAACAGACTACGGCGCTCCTGTAACTCAATCTTTTCTTGTACAAATCATCATCTTTATTCGCAAACTCTCTCCATTTTCCATGCTCTCTAGCGTCTTTTTGCTCCAATCGTCCGGTCTCATTCCCCTCGCTCGAGCATTGTTTCACCTCTCTCCCTTTTCTCATAGGAAGGTCTCAAACTGTCTCGACTCCACGAGAGAGCATGCGAAATGGAGAGAGCGCCCCCCAGCCCCTCATTCACATTCACAACTGCTCATCAAGAGCCCATGTACCCGCACACAAATAAGAATGAAGAATAGAGTGGAATAGTGCACCCGAGATTGACCTTGCGCCGCACCTCTTACAGGACCGAAACGGCAGAAGTGGTGAGGGAATCGGGGGCTTTAACTATTTCTCAGAAGCGTACGTAATGAAATCGGCAGCGGCGGGTCAAGGAGGATTTGCTTTGCAAGAATCATGGGCTGTCTAACTTGTCAACGTTGATGGCGAATGTAGGAATACATTTTTCAGCACGCCCAAACACCCAAATTAACGTTATAAATCGCTCTGAAAGTTCAAAATCAAACTTTTCTATTTTAGGGTTTCTAAATGTATCAGCGCCATGCAAACAATAATGCCCCTGAGATTGCATGACCTTGCGCATGTGTGAATGCACTTATTAGGCGCGCATTGAGAGGGGGATCAAGACCGGAAAGCACCCGAGAATCGGGGATCGCGAGTGCATTTTTTATCACAGATCAAAGATCAATAATTCCACCAGAGATCAAAGATCAAAGATTACCCGTTGCAGGTGTTCGTCTGCGAAGAGTGCGGCTACACATCCGAGCACTTCGACACGTACATTCTCCATCTGCGGTCGCTGCATCCGTTCTCGGCGGCGCTGATGAAGGTGAATATGCGTTTTCTATAGGAAAGAAGTCTGTAACTTCTCCGGTGTCCGGAATCAACTTGGAATCAAGCAATTCCCACAAGTTGCCATCAAGCTTGATGGCAACTTGTGGGAAGTGTTTGATTCCAACTTGTGGGATCGTTTGAAATCGGCGAGGACTACGGTAGCTTTCTCTATTATTGATTGATAGAGAGCATGAGTTCCCTCACACAGTAACCAAAGGACCCGCATGGTACGACCATGTGGGGAGGTCACATCCAAAAGGCGGTCCAACTGGGGTCCGCAGATAGTCAAGCGCACTCGTGCCCGAAGGCAGTCAGAATAGGGCCGCAAAAAGGGACCTTTCAAAAAGGGAGCGATGTATGTGCTGGACGCTGCGGGTACGTAAGCCTTCTTGATTCCAAGTTGTGGGAATGGGGTACTTGATTCCAACTTGAAAACCCATTTCTACTTGATTTCAAGTTGATTCCGGACACCAGAGTTCTGTTTGAGATTCATCAGTATTTATCGCTGAGAAAAGGGCGCAGTGATGTGTTATGCTTCATCGATGGTAGATAATTGGAATGTGTTCTACCTGGATAGTGCTTCCTGATCTCCGTTGTAAAAAATTATCTTTTCGGGTACATGCAATTTCTTTTAGTTCACCGCGACTTGTCTTCTTCCCCCATGGTATTCTCTCGTCCTTTTACAGTCATAAATCGGGTCGAATAATTTCTCCACTTCAACGCCCATTTCCAGATCACTTCGGCCTCCTCTCGCCCTGCCGCCATTGCTGCAGCAGCTGCTTCCTCATCTGCATTCACCTCGGCTGCAGCCCTTGCAGCATCCACGACCCCTCCATCGAACTCCTCCGCTTCGAGTCTATCCCCGGCGGCGTCTACCTAGCCCCGTCATCTTCTCGAATTGTGATCTTTGATCCATGTCCTCCTCCCATCTGTCCCATCTGATCCCCTCCTCATTGTCTTTGCAACCGCCACCTTCAGTCGCTACACATTGATTTCCAATTAACTACTTTTGTTTTTCGTATCACATTTCCTTGCCTCATTCACGCATCTTGCTTACGATGCCTTGTTCCAAGAACATCGGCTTATTCCTAATCCCCTTTCATCTCGAAAGTATCGTACTAGCCTAAATTGTCTCCCCTGACCACTTCGTTTCGTTCGGTTCACGGTGTTAATTCTTGCTACACAACTTTTCAAACTCTTGCTCATCGACAATTTGCCGGCACATTTCGTATGCTTCTTAGCCAAATTTTCTTCTTTTTTTCATTCCCGAATTTTTGAAACCATCAGTTTAGCTTTTATGCACTCCATGTCTAGCCCCAACGACCGTTCCTTTGCCTTTACTGTACGTTGGCCTCTCTATTTTTCTCTTTAGCTAGCTAATATTCATGACTGTCTCGGTTGTACTTTCCTTGCTTTCGACATATTTCCCATTTATCCCCATTCCCGATGCTTTTTTGATGCTCGAGTGCTGCTTATGCTCGTGATAAATTGTGAATCTCGAATACTTTTCTCATATTTACACTTATCGATCGTGTTTAAGGGTTGCACACTATGGGGCATGTGAATATCAGCTGAATTGTTGGTCAACAAAAGGTCTTCCAATGCATTGCAATGTAGTATGCCCGCGAGTGCATTAAATCTGCTAGTTCCTACCCAAATGAAGTAACCTTCGGAATGCGAACGCGGAATTGGCCGTAAATTCTCCCTATCGTAATCCCATCATCCCAAACACTTTCTTCTCTTCATCTGGGTCAGCGTGCCCAGCCTACCGTAGCCTGAGCCGTTGCGCGAATGTTAGAGAGAGATGGGGGGTTGATTCAAAAGAAGAGGGGGCGACGGAAAGAAAGGAGGGTTCGAAATACGGGTAATCGTCTCTTCATTTTACACACTCTCTCGCCTCTCTGACCGGTGAGAGAGCACGTGAATCGAAGAGACGATTACCCGTATTTCGAACTCGCGAACAAAGAAGAGGGGCGGCGGTCAATGTTCCGCAACGGCCTCTATTCGGAATGGGAAGGGGTCTCTTCGTTTTGAATTCTCTCTGGAGGGTTAGAGAAGGCGAGAGAGCATGGGAAAAGCGGAGAGTCTCCTATCTGTCCCCTTCTTTTGATGATTCCGAACCGTGCAGGGGGAAAACGCAAGCAATCTGGTGATCGGTCGAATAGATAGGGGTGAATCGTCAATTTCTTCATTCTTGTTATTATTTGAGCGAAATGTTTAAGAGGAATTACGTATGGGACGCGGATTCATCCCTTCTGCCGCTATCTTCTTTCACGGATCTTTGAAACATAATTAAATGTGCTGGATGAAGACACTATTCTGACATGAAACAAAGAAGAACCGCGCAAGTGAGAAAACGCAAGCAATCTGGTGATCTGTGAAGTAGGGAATTTGCCATAGTTTAAGATAACTGATTTGGACGGAAAAGTGACGGTATTGAATTCATCGTCCCATTCTCTCTTTACTTTATCGTTGAAACTCAATCGAAATTAGAGCAGAAGCTATTTCCGATCCTTCCTTTCGGTATAGAAATAGATCCATGACATTAGTCCTTCCCTTCTCGATCACCTAATGTGACCTGTCCCCTGACAATAGGATGCCCGGCTGGTGGGAGTACGGTAATTAGTGGATGGGATGGAGAGTGCCTACGGAACGGATGAATGGGATCAAAGGAACGGATGGATGGGAAGATATCGGAATGGAATCTCAGAGCACTAATATCGCCAGCAGGAAAACTTTCGGGGATGTTTCGAGCGATAAGAAACATGGAAGGAAACGTGAAGGCACAGTATCTCACTTCTTTTCGATCGAGTACACAAAGTTCAATGAAAATAAGATAACTCGTGGATTTGGATAATTATTGCCAGAATAAAGAAACGTGAACAAAGGGGCGATCGGACGTGCAGGATTGAAAGATACTGGCATGGAGTATTAAATAATTTTGACAGCATGAATCAGGGATTTACATAGTGACAAGTTTTATTCAGCAGTAATAAGATAGAGCGAACTGAATTAGGTGGTACCGTTTGGACAGGCGTTGAAAAAAATTAATTACTCACTCCTCATTATCTTCACGATGTTTTTTTACATGAACAGAAAGCGTATAGAATTTATTCGCTTAAGTTGCTTCTTTTAGATACATCTCGCAAACTGTCAATATCCGTATTCAGCATTCAATCATTTATCTCCTTCTTCTCATTCACATTCTCTCCCAAATGTCCCTCCTTCACGATTTTCTCAGCATCCTCTTCCTTCTTCAACCCAAGCGCGAGGTTGTCGCCGCTGTTCTTTCGTCGGATCACACCTGAAAATTCATTTTTTCTTTTTTTTTTGTACGCTTATCTTATCAGGTCACGTCAATCGTTCTGAATATCGAGCACTTATGAAGCGAATGCGCAGTGATTCCAAAGGATGTGATAAAAACACATAAAAAGAAGAAGCGCTTACTAATGGCATTCTTCAGCGCGTCCACCCTCGGTCGCTGCACCTCCACTGCTTCTGCCACACCGCCGGCACCTCCGAGCGCGTGGATGTGGTAGTTCTGAAGGAAAAGAACGGTTAAAACGATATTCGGAAACGCACTTGATTGAGGGTATCATAATCTATCATATGAGGCCGTTTGCGTAAGTATCGAGCAAGGTCTAGCACAGCTCAAAAATATCGACTCTCTGAATTTTTGAGATTTGGGGTTCTCAAAGGTGCTTATTTCGATCATTTTGCTCACAGATCACTCGTTGGCTCCAGACGACGTCACGTCGAAAACGGAAAACTTGTGATTTCAAGGGTCTGATGACAAAAATATGAAAAATGAATATAACAGTTGTGATCAGCGTACAATTCTACCCCGGGAGCCAAACTTTGTAAAAATTATCTCTTTCCGGTGCAGAGAAATCAAAGAAAATCCGTTTTCGACGTGACGTCGTCTGGAGCCAACGAGTGATATGCGAGCAAAATGAGGGTGCATATCGAAATAAGCACCTTTGAGAACCCCAAATCTCAAAAATTCAGAGAGTCAATAATTTTTAGCTGTGCCAGAACAAGCCAGATCTGCTCGACTCTCTCGCAAACGGCCTCATATATGTTATCGTTCTGAGGGAATAGTTGAACAAAAATTGCGGGTCTACGGAGGAATTAGACAATGAAATGCTTTGCACACCTTCTGCGGATAGAATCCGTTGCCTCTCCAGAATCCGTACGCTGTTAGGTAGAGGTTACCAAACGAGAAGTTGAGGCACAGCCGGAACACCTTGCAGTAGACGTTGTTGTTCCTGGGAATTTATAAGTATCTAGAGACCGCAAGCTCCGCCCACTTGGAAGGGACCGGGAAAGGGGTAAAACTGGACAGAGAGTGGCAATGCGAATACTCAAGCAATTTGGACGTTCAGCATTGCGTTCGATAGCTCTCAACATCCTCTCTAATTGGTCCACCCGGCACCCTGATCGAATTTCAATAAAATACTAAAATTTGAGATAAACTAGTCAGGGATAGGTCATTAGGGCACTTCCAATGCATTTAGCAAAGTGCCGGGTTCGCAGATTGTTCTTTTGATTTTTATAGGACTTTTAGAGAAGAAAACACAGTAATCGGAACTTTCTCCGAATTGCCAATTCGTTTTAATGTTTTTTAGTACGCGCGTAATTAATCGAATCCGATTAGCGCTAAACACAGTGTGAACGTGGGCGGAGTGAGAGAGAAGGGGGAGAGACGAGCCCCTTCCCTTCTCCCTCCGCCTCGCTCCCACCGCTGTTTCTATTCCGTCGTGACTAGCACGCGCCCTCCTTACACAAGAGGGAATTTCCCCCCTAAATTGTCTCTCACGACTGGGCGAAGCTATCGCCGTCGAATTAAGGGAATGAGCTAGAAATAGGCTCCGCCCTCTTTTGCCTCGTCCTGGTTTCGGACTCTTCCCTGTTGAGCCCAGATTGCATGGTTTTTGGCAGATAACTCGGCTTAGAAATGAGATATCGACAAACGGTAAAAAGTATGGTCTTATTCAGACCAAAGGGGGATACTTTGAACACCAAAACGAGACCTTACGATAGTTTTCGTCTACCCCGTTGCCGTCTCTATTTATATGATTTTGCTAAGTATTTCTCCATTTTTTTCTCCTACGGGTAAGATAGCAGAGGCGTAATTGAAGCTGAAGGCTAGGGTTCCGAAAACAAACGACTACTCGTCTTTTTTTGAGAACGAGTATCTACTCGTTATTCGAATACTCGTTTTCGCGCGATCACTTGCTTTCGAAACTCTACTGAAAAAGATCGGTGAGAATACACAGATCGAGACTCACTTGCTAATCCTACTGTTGTAGCCGAGACCAGCGTTGCCGAAGCCGTAGTTTACGTACCTGCAATTAGCGCTCGTTTTCCCTCCGCAATGGCATCATCATGCGTGTCGAAATAATTCAATTCACGATTATGTTTTAACACATGAAAAAAGCGATTCAGCTCTTTAGTCGTAGGGAGGGTGCGCATGTAACAACATACATAATAGATAATTTTGCAACTCAAATGAGTTAACAATTCATCAATTGACTCACCTAGCAACCAAAAAGTTCTCAATTTATGCTTAAGTTTCAACCTGCTAACAAGATGAACAAACAATTCTGTATTTAGTTCATGTCGAGTAGATCATCTACATAGTAAATAATAATCATGAACAAAATTGATCAACCGACTCTCGCGCCTCATATTTTATCTCTCCGCAAATATTTCTTCATGAGCAATCAATAGTATCCAGATTAACCTTATGTTTCAACCAGCTCACAAGAAAAGAAGTAATTTGGCTGTTTCGTTATCGCGAGAATTCCTCGCGGAAAAAATTAACCAATAATATTAAATAATACTAGATCCACCAACCGACTCATTTCTCGAATTCTTGTTTTAATTTTTTTTGCAAAAATATATCGATGTTTAGTTTTAGGGTTGGATTTGTTAAAAACAATTATAACAATCGACGAACCGACTCTTACACCGCGCCTGCTGCCGCTCCGTCAAATCCGTCAAATTACCAGTGCATGGAAATCTGGAAATAGTTATTATTTTCTATTAAAAAATAAATATAGTTAGCACGCGTTGTCTGTAAGCAGAGCTGTGAGAGGAAAAGCCGCTTTTTAATGATTGAGACAAATTTGTTGTTTTTATTTCAGCAAAGGGCGGAGTACAACCAACATTGTCAGTCCCCCCCCCCCCCCACCATTCTTGAGCCATTCGTGAAACTCATTCGCAAAACGTAACGGTATAAAATTGGACTAACTTGTACAACGGAATATCGCCGAGCGTGATTCTCGGAAATGCTGCACTAATAGTGCTGATGTAGACGATGAGGAGGCAGAGGAGAGGGAGTGTCATTTCAGGGCAATCTGTCAAGGTAGAATTGGGTTAGCTGGCCAATAATCGGGCGTAACAATGAATAAGATACTTGAAAACAGGAAGATTGCTATCGATAAATGATACAGATGGGATGCGACGATTGTGACAACTCCGATTTAAAACTATGCCCGTGGTTCTCTCTTTTTATATAGTGTCGTGTGATGTAGTGACCACTATTGAGTAGAGTTAGAAACACGGGTGATCGTCTCCTCATTTTACGCACTCTCTCACCCCTCCGTCCGGTGAGAGAGCACGTGAAATGAAGTGACGATTAGCCGTATATCGAACTCTAGTGACCACTCTTGAGAGCAGTGGCGCTGTCAAGTGTTATGGTTGTTTCAAGACGGCACGTCAAGAGGGGCCCTCCATCGTCTTGTCCGTCCCGGAGAAGAGACCGTGTATAAATTGTAGGGTTCGAAATACGAGTCATCGTCTCATCATTTCACACACTCTCTCACCACACTGACCAGTGAGAGAGAAGAGACGGCGACCCAAATTTCGCAGTCTAATCAAGAGTGACTCTCTACCGTCTGATCAAAAGAGATGAGGCGATCACCACTCGACCTACAACTACAATTCCATGCCTGAAAGGAATAAGTTCGTTTCTTTATTGTATCTAGCTAATGGAAAGCTCTCATAAAGAGCTTCGAAATAGCACCAACTTTCCATTACTTTTTTGGTTCTAATTCCTTACTTTCGGCGTCTTGTGTATGAAAGCGTCGGATTGAGCGGGACAATCTTTAGAGACTCTTAGAAGAGTCGCTCAATCCTGAATCAGTCACTACCCTCGTTCAGTCATCCCTTTTCTTCTCCATCATGACCAGCTACTCCTCTTCTTCCGCCGATGAATCCCTGTCTGGGGACAATTTCGAGCTCGTTGGTGAGACTACTTTCTACTTTCTTTTTTCGAACTGAATCTTCAATTCGCAAACAAAAACTGTTGACTTTTTGTCTCATGCAGATGCTGTCGAAAGTGTGGAACAGAACGCGAAATCCGTTGCGAATGAATCAGTCGAGCTCCTTCGCCAACTCTCTGCTGAGATCTCAGAGACGATTTTGAGGTGGGTGTGAAATAGTGATTCTCTAAAACACTATAAAACACTGTAAAACACTGACTGTCTTTTCTATTTGCATTGAACGAATTGCTTCAGGACTTCAGGAAGAATGCGGCAGCGGCACAGAAGGTTAAAGACGCGAAAGAAGTGCGATTTTTAAAATAATTTTTATTGTAAAATACGAAACACTTTTTGCAGGGCGTTTTCGGCACATTCGCTGCGCGCTTTACCGGCGTCTCTAACATGATCGAAGACGAAGAGGTCGTTTCGGCGCCTGTGCAAGTAGCGGGAATGGAGTGGTAAAATCTTATCCCCGTCTTCAACATAACCAGTCCATGCATGAGATATAATAGTAGCTCTTGAACGCGTTGCTATGATACTGCTCTATTCATTAATTTAAACAAAATGCCGCGCAGGGCGATTGTTCTGAAGCGAGAATCTGGCCTCCCCTACACATCAGTGAACATTCGTCGGATGTCGCCTTTCTCGTGAGTATACTGATTACGTTATGTTATCACCGCAGTATCAATAGATATCAATACTACTTTAAAAAACGAGAGAGGCCTCCCGATGCGTGTTTGTTCACTTTATCAAAAGAAACATAGGTAGGTCGAGCACCCGCTATTGGGAAGCCGTACAGTAGGAATCGGCTAGTCTAATAAAAAAAATTACGGATTGTAAATGTCTCGACAGGTCCGTATGCAAGGTGTTCCACACTCAGACGCTTGGCTATCCTGACGGTAGCAGGCGATCATTCGAGGAGGAATCTGAACATTTCGATGCGTCCAAGAACGAAACCTTATACGGCGGACACTTTAGCGATAAGGTTTCTTAATCTCTTTTCCAGAATATAAATTGTCATACTTTTCTTTCTTAATGATCGACTCAATGGAGTTTTCCAATTTTGGTTTTTTATGATAGTTGATAAGCGGAGTTTTTTCTTCAGGCTCTTTTACGCGAAGATTGTGACAAAGACAACGGCGTCGAGGATGACTCCATTCTTGTGGAGGATTGCTGAATGACTTGTCGATGATCAATAATCATGTATCTCGAAATGTTTTTCTTTGTGCTGCAGCGTGATGTGATATTTTCACTCATAAGAAATTATCTAATCATTCGTATGTTTCAATAAATAACTCTGACATATTTTCACGTAGAAATGAGCAGTATGATGAGATACGAGTGTTTCTTTTCCATTCTTGTGGAGGTGAAGATAGTGGCGATTCGGGCGAAGGAGTTCAAAGTTTAGAAAACATTGATAGAGGAGTGCTCTACACTCAATCTGTTAACGTCAATTAATCGTTGTCAAACTCTTTAATCAACCACGAATTGCAATAAACAACTCTTTTTAGCCAATCAAGTCTACACAAATTTGACAAGAAGAATTGAGAATGCTATTTATGGTGCACGAAAGTGAAACAGTGTGTCTGAGAAAACATGTTTTCTTTATTTTTTTAATGATTTTTTTCGCTACTTCGCCTCACAACCACATGAATCGCCCCTCCCATTCTTCTCATCTCAATGAAACTTATTCATTGTGCACTTGTCTCAAAATGTACAAACTCACGCGTCCGATATTTTCTCCATTTTCAAAAAAAAAAAAATCGACTCGAATTTCAAAATCCCGCGTCCTTTTTAAGCGTCCGATTCAAGCGTCTCCTGCGGGAAGGTACGGGTAGTTCCTCATTCAACCCTCAAAACTTCGACTATTCTTCACTACTCTTCACTCTTCCGCCATGTCCACTTCTCACTCCACCAATATTGAGATTTTGTTAACTTTCGATGTTACCACGTTTTCGCGCAATTTTTTGAATTTTCTCAAAGAGATTGTCAAAAAAGTACTGTATCTTTTGATATCGACGTTTTCACAATTTCGTTTTGTAAATGGAAATTGCCTTGAAATCATTTTTGATTTTACCATGCATAATAGGATGTCTCGTCGACAAGCGCCATCTCATGTTGGCCCTGCACCTCATACAGCCGCACAATCACTCGGATTTCCCGCTTGTTGCGATCAAGCGCTTGAACAGGTTCGTTTTCTTCCGTTAAATAGTTATCAGCTACATTGTTTGAAATGCTCGAGCGAACACTGTTCTAATTGTTTCCCTCCTTACGTTTTTCGATTGGAAAAGTTATGTATGGCATATTGTGATGATGTTTTTGCATTTCCAGGTTTCTCGAGTTGTTGCAGCAACAGCTGCAATTCCTGCACAGAGCAGATCACGAGCTCCCAATACAGAGTTGCAAGTGATCACTCTCTCTCTTTCTTTCACCAACGAAATCAGTCCAGTTAAGGTGCTTCTCGACAGAGATCTCTTCTGTCTCAATGATCGCAAAGTATGTCGGCTCTCTCAAATACAAAGCTTCTTACTGTTGAAGAAAATCGCCGCTTTCTTTGTGAGTCGTTCCTATTCTCGTTCAAAATATGGAAATATTATAGGTAGACGAAGAGGCGAAATTGGGAAATGATGAAACCCAGAAGAACGCTCATCGCTCCGCTCTTTTCGAGGTGAGAGAATGTTTTAAAAATGAGAAACTAATTAAAATCGTTTCAGACGATATTCCTTGGTCGTGAGGGTGAAACTATTCTGCACTCAGCTCGGATACAGGTGAAAAGCAGTCTGATTTTTTAAAATCAATTAGGATGAAAATGACAGGTTCTCCTTAAAGTGTCTTCATATGCACTGCAACATCCTTCACTCTCTCTTTTCATCCCATTGGCGCATTGGCTGAGAAAGGTGATATAGTGAGTTTGTTATCTTAAACGATTATGTTCTTTCAGATGATAGGTCGAAATAGTTATCCGGATGAATTAATCGCTTTACTAGTGGAGCATTTCATTCAACCTGACCCCGCACTCAGATTGGTTAGCTATATCATTCATTTTTGTTTTGTTTGTTTAACTGGAATGCATTATGATTTATTAATTTGAGTATGATTATCTTGTTCCTATCTCATCGACAGCTCCTGAATTTGGATTCATATTCGTTGCTCTTGCTCCTCGTGATAATTGTATGGGTGCGTTCCCTTCTCTACCCTCTAATGTCCTCAATCCTCCATCTCAGGATTCGCAATGGCCTCTGTGGCTGCAGCATGTCTTCATGGATTTATCGAGGAATTTCTAGAAATGATGTGTGACTTCCCCGATAAACTCGCCGTTCCTTTCGCTAAACATGTAAGCAGCTTCGACTGATTTGTAATTGTTCTTAAATGTTTCTACTTTTACAATTCTAATAATAGTACAATTTGAGTCATTCTCGTGTCTGGCCAAGTATGCACTGCAGAAAGTTGAAAACGATGAGATGGAAGAAGAAGGAAGGGCAAATAATGTAAGAGAGATTATATTATTGATTGATTGAAGATGAAATAATCAGGATATCGAAATGGATGATGATGATGAGAATGAAAAGGACGAAGAGAATGACGATGATGACCCTGAAGAAGGAGAGGTAATGCGCACATTGATTAGTCAATGATTGCTGCTAGCGTATGAAACACAAGCACCTGATTGTGAAAGTGATTTATTGAAGGTATCAACAGAATCATTGGAAGAGCGATTGAGTCGAGCACTTGCAACAATTGTGAACGGGTGGAATGTAAGAGGAGTCAACTTAGAAATTGATGCTGAAATATTATCGCATATGGCTTCAAATACGAGAAGAAGAAATTTGGTTGAAGCATTCCACAAGCTTGGAGGAAGAAGAGTATCCTCAAATAAGTGATGGAGATGTTCAGTAAACTACCTACACTTTCTAAATTATAATTTATATAGTTGATCTCAGTTTTAAATGTAATGATCTCCTTCTTGATAGTATTGTGATGTTGATGTTATGCACTGAGAATTATCGGGTTTGTAATTAACGATAAATGAAATAATTTCGTATGTATTTTTTAAATCTTTGTTCAAGTGGTCATTCATCCACTGTCATATCTCTCTTTCCACAGTCGGACACCCCATGCATTTCGGCAAATGCACTCGGCGCACGAAAAGTGTGATTTGTGGTGCACTGCAGGGCGAGGAATTCGAACCCGCACCCTTTATTTGCTAGGCTCGTGCTTTACCGACTGAGCTATGGAAGAGACTGCGGAGCTCGCGATAGGAAGCACACAAAGAAGAGGAGTGTGAGAGGACAGCTTGTAGATAACCGGCCTTCGCTAACGGTTGGGCTGACACTGATATCACAAAACATAACCAGAAGAACAAAGGAGTCTCGTGCGCTTTCCTAAGAATAAACATAGCCTAGCTCGTGTCTCTTGTGTCGTTTATCATGCATGAATAGACAAAAAAGACATTTTATCACATTAAAGTAACAATTGAACCAAATCGACCGTATTCTAATAAAGTAACATTCAACAAATCAACAATCAAGGACAGGGATGGGTACTAAACTGGTAACGTTTGAAATCTAAAGCAACGTGTCATGCACTAACAAAAGAAAAACTAACAATTGAGGTGCACGGGGCGACTTGATTCAGTAAAGTTCAGGAATGGGGTAAAGATGCGAATGAAAGACAATATTTAATGCAGGGTATAGGTGCTCTCTTTCTCGAGATCGCAGACCTCACCGTGGAATGAAACCTTGATGTTGAAGTCCAAATCACGCTCATTTCGTGCGTTAGATGCGCAGGTGAACACTCCTTTCAGCTCTTCGCCCTTCTTGACAGTGAGGGCATCCTGGAAACAAAATATTAACAGCTACAAAAGTGATATAATTGAAGCTCAACTAGCGTGAATCAAGCCTGGAGACAGAATACAGTATGCTTTTTGATTTTATAACCTTGCTCTAGTGGGCGCTCTAACGAGCATTCATGCGCTCAACTTATGTTAAAATGATCAAGCTGTTTAGACAGAAAAAAGGAGGATAGAAGAGGTTGAACATACCTCCTTGACGCAGTAGTTGCCAGTCACAACCTGGTTGTTGTACACGAGAGGCTCAGTAATCGCCATCTCGCGGACGTTGTCCCACCTGTAACAAATATTGCAATACCAGATCAATTTATTCAATAGTAAATTTAAATTGGATACTAAAACAGCAAATATAGGAGAAAAATAAGCAAGTGTTCACCAGTTGATCTTGTCCTCCTTGTACTGTCTGTCCTCGATGGCGGTGATGAAAAGCTTTACCTGTCGGGGGAAAGCGCTCCCTCGGGCGCGAGCCACTTGTCGCGAGTGTACAAAACGGTGTTGAGCATGGACTGCCTCGTAGAAGAGGCAGTATCCCATTCACTCCGAGATGATGATGTCAACCTGAAAACGGGTGAAATATTGAACAATGTTGAGAAAATCGTATTGGTGTAGTATTTAAATAAAGAAATATGCGAATGAATTATCCACCTTTTCAACTCCGAAGGGCAGCTCCTTGATGCCCTCAATCTTGCATTGGATAACCTCGACGATCGAGTCAAGGTTGTTATCTTTGATGATTTGTCTGAACTGAACGGCCATGTTGGAGAACTCGATCTGAAATAAATAGAATGCACGTATTATATAACCTTGCAAATATACATTTGGCCTTTGCTGCTCAACAAGGAAAAATCGTCATCTCATTGGGTGCGGCATGTCGCCGCTGGCCTTTGCTGCTGAAAATTGCAGTTAGGTTCATTCCATAACAATAACCGACGGAAAAAATATAGAGATAGAATTGGAGGTGAGCTAACAATCACTGCTATTCATCCCGTTCCTCGAATTTTGATACCGGGCGGGGAGGGGTCTGGCTTGAGAATACCTCCGTTAGCTGTGCTCTCCTGAACACTAATTCAGTACACTTTGCAGGCGGTAAAGCAGAAGGTTCAACTCTAGGAGAAGAAGGAGACAGCGAATGAGGTGAGAGGGCAAGGCAAGATGGGACTATTTCAAAATATGAGGCAAATTCATTTCCTTATGCCACCACTCATCGACCCGAGTTGCAATAGCGATCACGGAAACCTCATAGCCTACTTGAATCCTATTTGAGATCTATGGCTACTAAAAGATCGCCAATTACAGGATGTTTCCGGCAAAATCACCGTGAAATTCACTGAGATTTCCAAATTGAGCGATAAGAAGAAAGTGTTCTCCCCCGAATTCGAAGTAGCCGGCATGAAGTGGTAAGTGGCGCCAGTGAGCCTTGATTCATAAGTACCACGATATCACAGTATCGGAACCATTGGGATAATTTCTACTGGTTATCGATTTAGGAATATTGCACGCTATGGCATGAGTTTTACTCCATTCCAGGAAACTGTGCTTTTTCGTAGTGCGAGGCTACTTCGGCGCCTATCCGGTCCTGGCGGCTCCGGAAAGGTACGTGGATCATGCCGCCCCTTTCCTTGTGCGACGCGCCGTTCAATATGATTGTCGAGGAATGGTGGTGCATGCCTAACAAGGGAAGCACCAAAGTTAACGGAAGCCGATCGCTAACAAGCGACTTATAGGGGCTTGGGGGAGAAGCTCAAAACTGTTCTCAAGAGATCATTACGAGCAGTATCGTACACTTGTACGTTTCAGGGCCAAATGCACTGCGTCGTACGAAAATCACTATGTTTAACAATGCCGGTACAGCAAGAGTGCTCGATTTCGACAACACATGCTTCATTGCGGGCGACGACAAGTTCACCTTCGACACCTATGAATCAGTTGCGAACGAGATAGAAGTGAGTCCACCTTACGCCTTACGGGTCATAATTTTTTTGGGATTCCTCTTTTGTCATCGTCCTCCGACATGTCTGAAAATACTAAATCGTGTTGCTAATGTGTAGCGTGTTGCAGCGTGTTCTGCTCTACGTCGAGAATTTACTGTGGCCCGCCGAGTAGTACAACGCGGAGGACGACTCGATTTGCATGCAAATCGATCTCAAGGTCCACGCATCGTTCGACAAAGCGACTGTGGTATCGGTGGGACCGACGGATAAGGAAGAGAAGGCGGAAGAGAAGAAGAAGAAGGAGCACTCAGCACTCCCGAACAAGCCCTCTCGCGAGTGCGAGTGCTCTATCCTGTATTATCGTCTCCCGAATAATGTCAGCTTGGTGGCATACAAGGCTAACGGTGCATGCCTGTCATTCGCAATCATTGACATATCGAATCATGTATTTGTCTTTTGGGATAAACCTTTCGCATCTTGTGTGTGTGTGTGAAATGGAGCACAAAAGGCCTACACTAGCACCAAGGAACAAATGACGAAATGATTTTAAATAAAATATTCTGAAAATGCTTTCTAACATTTGATGCATGAATATATCGTCATGTATTGTAAGAGTGCTCATGGGGAAAAGCACGATTCAGAAAAGGAGCCAGTGATCAATCCTGGGAGAATTTCACTCTCCAATGATCTCTAATCGCAGGCTCCCTTCGGAAATTTGAGTATTGATTGATGAAAGAACTGTACGATTGCTTCAATTTAAAAAGAAACTTGGTTTACAATTGAAGGGGAATAGAAAAACTGCTAATTGACACAAAGAAATGAGAAAGACTTCCTAGACTAATGCGGCTGGATGTTTCGGTCCTTTGGGTCGCAGACACCCAACCGCCTCACGAAGGGTTGACCTCGTCAGTACGACGCCCCTCGCAAGTGGGGTACAAGAGAGATATGGGGAGATGAAGATGAAAGTAAACAACAAACAACTAACGCGAAACGAGTCAATGTATAGCGAAAATGAACTAACGGATGTATATCGAAATTGAACTAACGGGACAGTAAGTATCTATATTGGCTAAATGGTGGGTGTGGAATAAACCAATCTTGACGATGAGAGAAGAGACATCCGATCGTTGGTTTGAGTGATTGCTGTCATGGGAGAGAAGGGAAGCGATCAATAGACTGGGAGAGGAGAGATCGGAAGGTCAACAGATCAATGATCTACGCCCTGCCGGGAGAAGGGAAGATAAGGAAGGAAGGACAGATGCTTCAAATAGTGAATTAATGGGAGGACATCACAGTTTTTCGATAATATGCATGCATATATCATTATTACAAACTGCGTATTTCAGTGATATCGCAGGAGTTTTGTTTAACGTTGAATACAGTCTAGAGCACAAGATTTCCTTTGGGTATTGAATTTGCAGGAAATAACGTGCAAGTTGACGTGTTCTCTCCAAAAAGTGTTCGAATAGAGAACAGTTTCGGAAAATGCGAATTATTTCTCCATGTAGCGTGTTTAGACCCATACTAATTGGAATATTCGATTCGTAATGAGGGTATCTAACCACTGAGAATGAGTAGTCATCGGTCTTATTGTATAGTGAGGTTTGAACCGCACCAGTGATGGTTACTTTAATAGACATGTCAAGGAATGCTGACTCTTTCGGGCCTGTATTAGTCTGTTCCAGAGTAAGTGAATGGTGATACATATCAGTTGTAATTCTTATGAATTCGTCCTTTTTGTCCGAAATGTGGAAAAGATCATCAATATATCTAAACGTTCGGTTAAGAGAAAAAGATAGAGGATGTCCACTCTGGATGTTATTGCGAATATATTGGTATTCCATAACAGCAAGAGTGAGATCTGCTATTTGGGGTGATGCATTATTGCCCTGAGGAATTCCTTTATGTTGTTGATATAGATTTCCACCGTAATAGGCAAAGGAGTTACGTAGAATAAATTCAATAATTCCTTTGAGATCGTTTTTGTGATATGATCTGCCACTGGTACTCGAGTTGTTCCGATCATATCTGACATTAGTTCCTTGAACCACAGTGTATTCAGAACCAGCGTTTTTGAACATTAAGTCGATGAGATAGTATAGTTTTTCCTTCACTACATTATGGGGAAGGTTTGTAAACAGTGAGGAGAAATCAGCACAGAAAATTTCAGAACGTTTGTTTTGAACTGTATTTAGTTGTTGAACCACTCGGAATGTATTTTGTATAGAGAAGAATCTATTAATTTTATCATGTCCTGTAATATTGTAACAATACCTTCTGAAGTGACCATGTAAAAATCTGAGAATCTTTTGCAATTCAATAGAAAGTGGTTTTAGGGTGCTGTCATGAGCTCCAGTAATGAATCTGAATTTTATTGGATTCTTGTGCATTTTGGGAATTCCGTATATTTTAGGTAGATTTCCCTCTGTTTGCACAGTAATACCGAAACTGCGTGTGAACCTCTCATGATTTAGTTTGATGCTAACTGGATCAAGTTGATCTTTGATTTCGTAGGTTTTGCCATCATCACTCTGTGTATTGAGTTCTTTTTCCATAAATTGCAGATACAGTTTCTTACAGGTAAATGCGTAGTTTCCTGATGCTTTGTCAACCATGGTGACCACGAAATCTCTGTGTAATTCTGATACCTTTTTTGTAAGAGATTTTATTTGGACGTATTCATGTTGGCGCATTCGTAACTTGTTATTTATAGTCTCTGATATTATTTTTGTGAATGCGTCATGATTGTCTTTTATTTTAGTCTTTGCTGGTTTATGTTTTCGTATGAGATTAGCAAACAAATTTTGACATGAATTTTGACATGTTTAACTTGAGTTTTGCAAATTGTACATGTCATTAAGGTTTGAGTCACTATTTTCAAATTCAAATCGACGCTTATTTGACGCGTCCAATTTAGGCGTCTGTCCCTGCGCGGGAAGAAGCGAGTGAGTGGTCCATCCCTCATTCACAATCACTGATTCCGTCGACCACTCTACTCCTGCCTCTGTCATGTCTTCTAACTCCTCCTCCGTTGTCGCTCCCGTTGAAGTGCCCGATGACGACTCTCAGTACGAGCTCATTGGTGAGTTACCCCCCATCCTCCATCTCCGTGATCGATTATTGAGAAGGGTTGAGGCTACGTAGTCCGCCTCCCCTTAGCACAGTAGCCAAACGGTGCCTGTAAATGTCACTTGGCACGAAATCACTTCTACCCTGACTTCTTTTTGGCCAACTATCATCGAGCTCTTCAGACAACATTGCCTCCACTGAGAAGACGAACGAAGAGACGAAGGGCAAGTTGATGGTTGCGCTCAAGGCGGCGAAGAGACGAATTGAGGTGAGCTCCCCCCCCCCCCCCCCCCCCCCCCCGTGTCCCACTGTACTTCCTGCCCCAGGGCAGCTATATTGTCTCGTGGGGATTCCACGACAAGAGATCACCACTGTAATTTCGTTATTGATCGATACTCGTTGGCACTGTTGATTCGCCTATTCATCCCTCTAGATTACATCAATCCTTCCAATCTATCTCTATCTGTAGCTTAACTCTGGTATGAGTTTACTAATTGTGTACAAATAAAAGGGGGCGTGTCCGGTGATCACTAATTGTGTACAAATGCCCGAAATTCCCTAATTGTGTACAAATGATCAACTAATAGTTTCTTACCCGTCGCGTGTAGAGTACATGCCACCTACAAGTCATCCATCGCTTGGTTGGCTGCATCATCTACTCGCGCCTTGTCCCTTATCACGCCTCTCACCTAAGATTCGACCTGAATCTGTCAGCGAGTCGAATTTCGAGGTTGAGATTTTGACGGTTTTAGGGTCTACCGAGCCCTACTAGACAACCTATAAAGGGAATAGTTCCAGGGATCATTCCCGACTGAGCTGCAGCACCGGTCTGTTGCAACCTCCTAACTTCAAACCCATTTTTCAGCCCTTCAACGTAGTTCTAGAAATGACTTTTCTGAAAGAGCTAGGGCTATTTTTCCATGCTCTATCCATCGGTGTTGGTCGTTTACCGATATCTTGCCTCTAAACAGTGCTATACAGAACGAACTATAACTTGAAAACCGCTTGAAAACCCACGCTTTTTCTTTCACAGATGGATAGCCCTTGCAATGACGATTCGAATGATACGTCTGTGCTCGCATACGGAGAGGAGTGAGCATGGTTTCATGCCAGAAAACTGTTTTTCAATTTTTGAACTTTATTTTCAACAGTCGATTTCCGTTTCATTTCGCATTTTTGCGAGCAATGACCCGGCGTACAGCTCTGTATTCTCGGTATGTTTCATCTGCCTTCAAAATAGTCACATTTACCCCGAGTTTAAACATAAAAGAACAATGAAAAATAACGCATAAATAAAAATGAAGCCGGCTCATTGCTCGCAAAAATGTGAAATGAAACGGAAATCAACTGTTGAAAATAAAGTTCAAAAATTGAAAAACAGTTTTCTGGCATGAAACCATGCTCACTCCTCTCCGTATGCGAGCACAGACGTATCATTCGAATCGTCATTGCAAGGGCTATCCATCTGTGAAAGAAAAAGCGTGGGTTTTCGAGCGGTTTTCAAGTTATAGTTCGTTCTGTATAGCACTGTTTAGAGGCAAGATATCGGTAAACGACCAACACCGATGGATAGAGCATGGAAAAATAGCCCTAGCTCTTTCAGAAAAGTCATTTCTAGAACTACGTTGAAGGGCTGAAAAATGGGTTTGAAGTTAGGAGGTTGCAACAAACCGGTGCTGCAGCTCAGTCGGGAATGATCCCTGGAACTATTCCCTTTATAGGTTGTCTAGTAGGGCTCGGTAGACCCTAAAACCGTCAAAATCTCAACCTCGAAATTTGACTCGCTGACAAATCTCTGTTATTCTGAGTCGAATCTTAGGTGAGAGGCGTGTTATGCGCATCTCTTTCGAGATTGTGCAATCAATTTTTGAATGTGACTTTCTGCACATGGGTTATCCATGTGCTGTTTAGTTGCTTTTTGATGCTCACATGAGTATTAATGATTTAAAAAACACTTAAAAAGTCATTCTAGTAGGCCAGGTAAAAATGACCTGACAAGAGTTGATCAGATCTCTTTTTTTCAACTCTGATAACTATAAAAATTGAGCAATTTGATTACACCGCTTTTAAAGCGCATTCTGTGGAAGGGCGATACGAGATTATTTTCCTTACAGAAACCCAATTCACTATTAGTGTACTAATGGACACCCCTCCCTCCCTCCTCCTCCCCTAATCTACTAATTGTGTACAAACGTTTTCACTAATCGGATACTAATTTGTACACAATTTGTGGAAACGTTTGTACACAATTAGTAAACTCATACCAGAGTTACTCATCACTAGAGCTCCCTCTTCTTTCTCTATGCTATCCTAGAATCCTATACTATCTCCCTTACCCATTTGTGCATCTAAGAGCTCTCCCCATTTCACTCGTTCGTTTTTACTCTCTCACTCTCTCGTTCAATATATAAGCCTCGTTTATGCTCACTTGATTTACCGGCGAACCACCCCCGCTGATAACTTCTCATTGCCTGCTCTTGTCTCTGTGTCGGAAACACCACTTTCCGAATACGGATACAGGCTAAGCGAGAGGTTATCCGCGGGTTCGATATCGCTCGCTACACAGTTACTGTGCAATTGTTGACTGCTTTCTCCATATCGATAAAAGGCGGATTCCGCTACACATCTCAATCCCATCTAATGCCACTGGGTATACCAATGGCCTCTGGTGTGGATTGATTGATAATTAGTGTCCGGTTTCAATATTCAGCCCTCCTTCATGGGCCATTCATAGGTTATGCTAAGAGAGCTAGTGCCCTTCTTACTTTAATATTTCCAGGAACTCGAAGAGAAGATTGCTCTCGCTGAGAAGAAGGAGCCCGTTAATGAGGTAAGAAAACGCCGTCAGATTTTTTCGTTGCCCATCGAGGCCGGAGCATGCCTAGTACCCAACTAGTTTCTTTACAAAAAGGATCACTTTCAGGAGGTGTCCGGCACATTCTCCGTGAAGTTTACCGAGATGTCCAATCTGAGCGAGAATGATGTGTTCTCGCCTGAGTTTGAACTGGCCGGCATGAAGTGGTGAGCACACACAGTGGGTGGTTTGCCAACTATTCGTATCTACCGTCAAGCGGGAGGAAAATGAACCAAGCACGGGAAAATCCGGGAAAATGGTCACTATGTACCTCGTTTTTTTTCCTGGTCCTTGCCAGAATTATACTCTGAATGTGAAACATTAAGTGCAAGGATCAATTTTTGTACAAGGATCAAAAAAATTTTTAAAAAATTTAAAGATCAAAAAAATAATTTTTTGGATCAATTTTTTTTCAATTCCAGGTCTCTATGCATTACGAACGAGGAGGAACACCTTGGAGCTTATCTGTGCCTTATGTCACCGACAACGTACGTTTGTTGTGGCTTGATCGGATGCAAATGATGCAAAGCGCCGCCGCGAGAGAGTCGTTACGACGATGGACAACTTATTGCATTACAGGGCCAAATGCTTCGCATCGTACACGATCTCGCTCTTCAACCACGATGGCGTAGCGCTGTCGGTTGATTTCGACAACGTCTGTCTTGTCGCCGGTGACCAGACTGACGACAGCTACGTGAACGACAACTGGGGCGAGGACAAATTCATTGCAATCGAGGTGAGCGTGACCTGTCCTCATGACGAGCTGTAGCGTTCCGGTCTCTTAACTAACTAGTCCTTGGGGTACTGGTATACCATTGTTAGGCGTAAACTCTGCTCACAAACACCAGTGGTTACGAGAAACCAGAGCGTGTCTTTCCTAGTAGGTCCCCTACTAGGAAAGACACGCTCTGGACCCCCTAGGAGATTTGATATGAAGGCTAGTATGAACCCAATACCGGAGCATTTCATCCTGTCACATCCCCACCCCACAGCATTCCAAATAGATAGAAAACGGAAATAGAGAGCCCACACCATGGTGAGATGCCTTCCGTTGTCCTTACAAAATCCGGCAAGAGAAAGTGCATGGCCGGGGGTTGAACCCCCGACCGCTGCGAACCTAAACTTCAAATTTACCTCTGCGCCATGACGGCTGTTCTCACCTATCCTAGAATGGCCTACCAGTTCGTGGGGTTCTCTCACATCTCAGTATGCAAATCAAGGGCGACGGCCTACTCAATTGCTCTCTCAGAGTTTTCGCGTCATGAGATATTAATTCATGATTTGTGGGAAATAGCAGAAAGTTTCGTTTTCACCGCACCACCCAGCCAAAGGAATGCTGTGACCCGCAAGGCCGTCATTGCAGGATCTGATGAACCCCAAGGACAACGAATGGTACTACGACGAGGAGGACGACTCGATCATCTTGCAAGTGAGTAGATAGTGTTAGATCAGAGGAGTGCGCAAAAGTCAGTTGGAGGCAGAGGGAGTCGAACCCCCGACCTTCCGATACGTATGCGGGTGCTCTACCACTGAGCTATACCCCCCGATGCTGGCATGCCCTCGTGCTCGCACTATGGTATTAGGGCCGCGGCCATGCATTCCCTTACAATAGCATTTCTCCATTCTCAGCACCGCATGCATCTTAAAACCAGGGAGCTCTTGATTTAATTTTTTTCATTAATTCCAATAAGAAGAACATAGCGCTAGGACTTATCTGTTTGCGAGAGAGTTTGGAGAAAGTTGAGATAATGTATCACATTTTGACGCAAAGTTGTTTCTTGTTCCGCGCATAACGAAATTGCTATTAAACTACGGTCGCGTTTAAAATTAAGCTTTAATTATATAATTGTTGCTTAATGAACGCGAAACCATACCAGAAATCGAGTTTTATCAATAAAAACCCTGAAAAAGTAGTGAAAACGGGCGAAAAACGCGTGAAACGAAGTGAAAGTGGGCGGAGCTAACGCGTTTGTCGCGCGGAATAGTTTAGTAGGTGTGCAATTACCATCGCATCATTTTAAAAATGTGATAACTGGAATTCTAATCCAATTAAATTCCAAGAAGAGAGCCCTACTTATAACTAGAGATGGTGAAGGAAGGGGAGAGGGAAGGGACTGCAGCTCTCGCACAGCGAGGAATGAAAATGAGGGAAGGGGAGAGGGAATAGAGTGAACCCTTCCGGAAGGGTTGGCCCCCTTCCGGAAGGGGAGAGTTGGAAAATGGTCGTTTTCAAGCGTTTGACATCGAATTTCTTGCCAGAGAGCATGATTTCACCTTTCAGGGTTGGAATGTGTGTTCTCAAAGCTCTTTCGCGCATACATTTCACTTAGCATGACGTGTACTTAGTTGTTATGCTTATCGCTTCCTAAACTTTGTGTAAATACCTAATTTGAGCATTTTCTGTATCTGTGATCATTCAGACCACTTTTGTTATCGGTTTAGTTGACCTAAAAGCTAAAATGATTGACAACTGTTTTTCAATTGATCACTAAAACACGAATGAGGGTAGCAATTGAGCAAAAATTGATGTAAAATAGTTTGAAATCGGTCTTAATATGATTACGGAAACGGTATTCAAATGCATGAGAAATTCCGATATCAAACGATCGAAAACGGCCAATTCCCAGGCCACCCCTTCCTGAAGGATTCGAAACCCTTCCGGAAGGGTTGGCCATTTCCCTCTCCCCCTTCCTCTCATTCCTCGCCACACCGCGCACCCTTCCCCCTTCCTTCACCATCTCTACTTATAACGAGAACCCAGTTAGCCAGATATTCGTAAGACTTCTTCTTTACCGACTCTGTTGGGGATAATGCCTTAATGGTCGGGCAAGATCCCGTTGATGTGGTGTGACAAGAGACGACTAGGCACATCTTTATCAGTGGCGCCGACCAAATTAGGTGGAATTGGGGCCATAATGGAAGGTTTTTAGCCCTAATGGAAGGTTCGAGAGATAAATGATAAGATTACAAGCAATGTGTAGAATTGACTAGCAATCACACTATGACAATTCTTGGTCAATTTGAAAGAGTCGAAACCACAGGTCGTCCTAACTGTCTATGGCTGCGTCGACAAGGTGCCTGTCGTTTCGGTTGGACCGAAAGAAGAGAAGGAGGAGGATGATGAAGATGATGAGGATGAAGAGGAGGATAAGGCTGAGAACTCATTGATTCCGAGATATACCTGCAATATCCTGTAATCGGCAAACTGTCTATGCAACCTACGGCTAAAAAAATACATTTTTTGCACTGGTCTCATATCTCAATCGTAAAATCATGTACTCACATTTCACATTTCGTTTCGTAACATTTCGTTAATAAACATTTCGCGAGTCTCTTTTCTAAGTCTCCAAACTAAGTCTCCATTTCTAAGTCTCCAAACTTGTAAATTGATACACATGAGTACATCGGGAGAGTACCCGGGCAATGATTGCTTCGGAAATTTGCTTCGGAAGTGTTCTATTTGTTTCATCTCGGAACCCTGTCTCAGAAACATTTTGCTTTAGAATTTTTCACCTATGTAGTTTGCACATTCAACATATCTTTTAGAATCCAGAACAGAAGCATCAAATGCAGCTTTTTTGTAAGAAAAGTATTTTCGAGAAAATATTTGAATTTCATGCACCGCCACAAACAACATCAACGAACAATTGGCATCTTTGTTTTCATTTCTCCATAGATACTGCCACAAATCCCTTCACAAATTTTAAAAGCGAAGGAAATGATTTTAAGCGGTATATGTCTTTCACATCGTAGTTAGTTCAAAACAATTTGGCAATCGAATGATTTAATACATCAATCATCCCGATCCATGCAATCAATGTCAACGAAATCTATGTTAAGGAAGACTCCAGTTGGCCAGAAACGGCCCTCAAAACGAATAATCATAATTTTGCAGAATCGTCCATTTTTCCTAATTTCAATATTTTTCGCTTCATAATAAATCCCGATCGATGGTATCACCTTAAAAAATGCGTATTATGTTTGGTGAAAACGAGGTATCACCATTCCCAAGCTAGAAATTTCGCTGTCTTGGGGAATATCTCCCACCCTCAATCTCCACTTGATTTTGCCAAACGTTTTCGAGAACGCCATCTGAAAAAAAGCAAGATTTTTATTGAAAATGAAACTTTGATTTTACATTAATCAGTTTCTTCAGTAGATCGGCTGTCAGTAATAGTGTGTTAGAGTGGAGAACTTTGTATCGACACATAATTGGTAGAAAATCGACAGGATGAGTTCATGGTTGAGCCTGAATTGGGCCATTAATTGTGAATTTGTTAATCAAAAGAAATTATCGTTTTACGAAAACTCTGCTGCCTACTATTCATGAGCCAGCCTATATAACTTTTTATGCTCTTTCGAATGAGCTATCACATGATAGGTATATCTAAAATATATTTTTCGCAAGATCAAAGATCAAAGATCAACTTTTTTTGGATCAAAGTTCAAAAATCGTGAATACTGTCCCTAGGGGTTATGTTGGTGAAGTTTGAGCCAGAAATGAAACTTTTTCTAAAAAATGTACCACTTCATGCCCCAATTACTGCGTTCTTACGGAGAACGCGTTTTATTTCAAGTTTATTGTACTCGTATATTCTACTGAATCAGCAAATTTTCAACTCAAATTTCTCTATTCTACTACTTAGCCTATATTGTCGATCTCAACGCCTCGGCAATTTTAGTTTTACTCGTTATAAAGAAATATCTGAAATACCTGTTGCAACTACTTTGTGAAACGGTAAGCTTGCCGTTTTGGTCTCATGTTTGGCTCCATTGACCGAAAATGTTTGCCACTACGCGTTAGGGAGTCGGAATTTTCCCGTTTCTGGGTTTTCGAACTGCCCATTGTGATGGTTGCTGTGGAGAGTGGAACTGAAATTATATACTGAAATTATATCGGGGGAGCAGATCCATATAATTTAACAATAATTGAGAACGTGAACCAAACAAGACAAGAGAATGAACGGTTCTTTCAATCGAGTTGTCCGACTACAGGAGAGAGAGAGAGGCCAGAAGGTTCAAGTAGCAACACACGCATCTTTTTTCTTCCTTTTTTCTGAGGACTGGTTAATTCCGAAAAAACCTTGCAAGATGCTGAAGACAATGTCGAACTCACGATTAAACTTATTTGTATTTAAATTAGGTCTTTCCTTTTTGAATACCAACACCTTTTTGCACATTTTGCACAATGAAGACACGAGTTTTATCACCGAATATTCAAACAAAAAGAAAATCAATAATTAGAGGGGAATTGCACATAAGGGAGTGGGGAAACGGCAGCGCAGTCAGGGGAGCAGATCCATATAATTTCGCGGGGGCGGGGCTACGCTGGTTCTCGAGCGGATATGAGAGTGTACGGTAGGCAGGGAAAGGAGCGGAGTGCGGTAGCCTATGATATTTTATCGTAATGGAGTGTGCCTGTGTCAAAGGGAACGCGTGACGAGATAAGCTCAGAGAAAGTCGAACAGAAAATCGAAATATTGAATTATGCGGTTGTGACAGTGCGGTGGGGTACTGTACATGTATATGTGTTAGTTTACGATTGGTGGTGTGGCGACGAAAGGGAAACGTCACATTGTCACACACGCGGGCGAAATGGTGAGAAAAGGCGCGGACTAGATTTGTCGGGAAATGTTCAATGGCATTACGGTAGATTGATACGGTAGGATGCGATAAGTTGCCTATAAGAAGAAGGGAAGGAATACTGCGGTAGTAGGTCCACCGTGTTCGCGGGGTGACTGGCGGAGCATGGCATCGATCGGTAAATGACTGGATTGGAGATGGCTAGGATACGGTATGTTAGAAGGTCTCGAATCGATGAATGAAGGAGGGCGCGTCGCGATTCTGAAAAAAGTACACAGTTAGTGAGATACAATGATTTCAATGTTTGTCCTAATCTATGTCAGTCTCGTTTTTTTATTGATTTTAATCTTCTTTCTAAATGTTTTTGGTCGATAAAAGTTGCTTCCATTGAATGTGACAACTTCTGCGACATTTGCCACACTTCAGAAACCCAACTCAACTGAACCACAACAGAAAGTTTGAAAAGGTGCCAGACCCTGTCAAAGATCAAAGATCAACTTGCCTGATTAGAGCTCTGGCACGCCAGTCGAATCTGCTTGTTCACTGCGGCCGGTCCGCACGAAAACACGCCAATTTCGTTGACCTGAATTTATTTTTTTTATTTATATTGTCATTTTTTCGACCATTGCTTATGAATATCAAAATTGAATCCTACTCACCCCCGGGTGCGTATTCTGCACAAACTTGAGGAAGCTGTCGAACTTCGGCCGACCGAAGTGATTCGTCGCCCTGGAATACGGTAGACTCACACCACCGAAATGGTGTTGCACGTTATTTGATGTGCTCGAAAACCCCCCCTGTCTAAAAATTTTGGTTTTGACCGATTCTTAGACGAACAGGCTCCTATTGAACCAAGTCAAAAATTACGATTTGGGTGACTGTATTCTACCGTAACCTGATAATCAATTTTGCTTACCGTAGTCCGGTAAACATCGAAGCACCGCCGCTCTCGTCGCGGAAGTGCTGCTCGCAGATGTACTGTAATCGGCAGCGATTATCGATTATCGAATACCGTAACCCGACTTGTAAATTGCTCGTTCTTGATATAGTTTCATGCAAGAAATTCACCATCACTTTCTACATGCGTGGCAGGGGTGTTCTAACTCTAAAGGATAATTTATCCTGATACTTGGATAAAAATATATGAAATATTTGCTACTACAAAGAAGACAGTATTCCTGATAATCAATCGACAGTAGACTCACGAGCATGGTGGTACGCAGGTCGAACTTGTGGAAGAATTGCGTCACGTAAATGTGCGTTTCCAAGATGTGGTTCTCGTCGAGATCTTCGACTGGAAATGGATTACGGTAGGACCACGGTATCGATTGGTTACGGTAAGGTTTGAATGTGATTGGGTCCCGAAAGGAACAAGCCACCGTACCCGCAAGGGCAGTAGGGATACGGTATCGATCTGAATGGGAACGCGATAGAATTGTCAGGATGCCGAATGTGCCGCGGTTTTCCTTGAATTCGCTGTAGGGGACACATTCGTCATTCTCACTGCACCAATGCGTAAATTCTTCGAATTAATAGGCCACGGTAAGGTTTGAATCTGTTTGGGTCCCGAACGGAACAAGTTACCGTACCCGCTTTGAGCACGTCGACGAACCACTCGTAGTTCTTGTGCGTCGGACAGATCCACACGAAGTACACCTGAGGGAGGATTACGGTAGGTTACGGTAGACGATTATCATGAGGTAAATTTCCATGCTAGATTTGATTTCCTGCACGGAAAGATCATGTTATATGCTTCATCATCTAATATAAATGTTTGTACGAAAAGAATAAAAAAAGTACCAATATCGAACGTGGCTGCATTCACATGAAGATAATTTTCTTTAACGTCCGAATTACCAAAAAAATATGACACCCTACTCGCCCTACTCCTCTTTACTAACCTTCTTGCACCGAATATTATTGAACCGTCCCGAGCCCTTGTCCAACACTAGATCCATCAGTGTCGACGCGTAGGGAGTAACCCCAATGCCTCCGCCGATCATCACGGCAACCTCGTAGTGACGCCAGTCCTGATTGAGGTCAAATATCAGGAAAATTAGAAATCAATTTTGACAGCCCCCCCCCATGCATCGCAAAAGCACTCGATTTTTTTGACCAATTCCTCTGAAGAAATCGTTAAAGGAAATTGCCATCACAGATGAACCGGTCGTGAAACATAACCGATCTAATGGCAGCAGCAGAAATATTTCGTGTCCAGTGAAATATTAAAGATTAAAGATCATCTCTCCCACAAACCTGATTGCCGTCTCCGTAGGGCCCATTCAGCGTGAGCTTGGGTAGGCTGTCCCTTAGTCCGGTAGACATGTACTCGGAGACCTCTGAACGAAGAGACCACGTCCAGGGACCAACCGCCTGGAATGGGGATGGAGATTAAAGAGATCGGACTACAAATATCATGATAGACATTCTGGTCCGATATGGCCAGCCCCCCGTAAAATACATTTTTTTTATATATGTTTTTGATGGTTCGATGAAGGCTTCCATTTAAACGTGCATTCACCACCAGCTAATGTGACATGTGGGAAACATAGTTTAATGTATTGAAATGGGCCCGAAAGTGCAATCTACTCGAGTCAATTTTCAGAGATCAGACTAAGCGCTTCAAATATCAAAGTTCAAAGACCAAACCAACGCACCTTGATGTACAGCTCGAGCGAGGGCGCCTGCGGTGCTGATGCCATCGAGAAGGCGTGCGCCTCGTTGAACGGGCACGAGATGTTCTTCGACGAGATACGGATCCACTGAAGAGATCAAAGATCAGGCTAGAGTCTAGGAATCAGACTAGAGTCTAGGGATCAGACTAGAGTCTAGGGATCGGAGTAGAGTCTAGGGATCAGACTACACTCTTTTGATCAGACTACAGTACCTGGCCGGAGCGGAACTTGAAGGTGGCGGGCCGCTTGAACTGGATGTGGATGATGTCTGGAATGGTGATCAGTGAACACACTACAGAGATCAAAGATCAAACAACAAAGTTCAAAGATCAAACTACAAACCGGAAGGCAGTAGATCGGCGCTGATGATCTCCAGGTTCTTGTACTCCTGTCGCCAGCCCATGATGCGGTCGATGATGAAGATGATGATAGGGCCGATGACGAAGTAGAAGAATTTGGGTGACTGGGAAAGATCAAAGATCAAACTAAAGGCTACAAATATTAACTTGATCTGGTTCAGGAATCGTAGATCAAAGATTAGACTTCAAACTACAAATCTTTTAGTGGAGGGGAGAGATCAAAGATCATACAACAGACTACAAAAAACTACAAGCACCAGACTCCGGAAGTCACTAGGGTTTGAAGAGATGTCAGGAAGAGCTCGAAGCAATGTTTGGATGGCTTGGACAATAAATACCAAAATAACGCAGTGGCCAGGATTCAGAGATCAATTTCGAGACTGTCGTACAGTCTAGTCTACAATGCCTAAACTACAATCTAGTCACGACTCACATCTAGCAGCCGCGGCAGTCCGTGCAAGAAAGTCAGGGCGTAGAAAGCGATGTTGAAGAGATGCGTGAGCCGGAAGGCGTGGTAGGCGCGTCTGGAAGATGAGTAAGATCAAAGATCAAAGATAAAAGATCAGAGATCAGAGATCAGAAATGAAACTACAACAACATTACATTGCTTCGCTCATAAATGTGATGTATCCGTAACTTGATTTTTTATAGACTGGCTATCGTGGTGGAACTAGAATACCGCATTCTCATCTGCTAATGTAAGATCAGTGAAGCATATCCAACAGGATTGTTGAAACCGAATATTCTCGGATGTGATCAAACATTTTTTAAATAAAGATCAACCTACAAAGATCAAAGATCAAACTACGCGCACCTCATGAACTGCGGGATGGCGAAGATGTAGATGATGGACATAACGGCGACGAGCATGATTCCAGTGATTCCTGGATGAGATCAAAGATCAGACTACAGTCTTGTCTAGAGATCAAAGATCAAACTACAGTCTTGTCCAGAGATCAAAGATCAAACTACAGTCTTGTCCAGAGATCAAAGATCAAACTACAGTCTTGTCCAGAGATCAAAGGTCATATCATACTATAGTCTAGTCCCGATTACCTGTCAACGTGCCGTAGAACCAGTAACTGATCGAGGGCAGGAAGTTGGAGCTGGAAAAATGCTACTTGTGACCCAGAACGAAAAAGATAAAAAGAACTCTTCAAGAGATCAGTCATTATCAACTTCTATGCGGTTTTCGCTACAAACAGTTTCTAAAAATTCTGTCGATAACAATCTATCGTAATCTGCCGTACCCAAAGACCGCTTCGGGGAACAGGCAGTTCAGGCCCACCTGCGACTTTATTGCCACAATAATTTTTAAAATATCTAAACAGTTTTCATTCAATATCAAACTACCGCACCCAAAGACAGCCTCCGGAAACAGGCAGTTCAGTCCCTCCTGCGATTGCGTGGCCACGTGGTAGAAGTTGACGCAGTGTCCGATGGTGTGAATGGCGGCGAAGAGTGCGGCGGTTAGGGCGACGATCTGAGAGAGGGCGTACGGTAGGTTACGGGCGGAACGGAATAATCGAAGAACTATATGTATTTATATTGGAAGGTGGCACTGTACGAGCTTTAGGAGCACGCACGAAGAAAATAAAAGTTTGTTTTGTTGTGAATGACACATCTCGAGATCATTGAATAACGTTTTACGAATTGCTATTGAAATGCGAGTGTAACATAATAGTTCCAAAATAAAATTTAGACTGGTAAAAAATATTCTCACTTTATGGAATGCAATGGCCGCATCGAACGGGATGTACTCTCCGATGGGCGTCTCGCGCAGCTTGGTGATCACGTTGCGACAGACCTGGAAATTAATTAAAAATAATTTTTTTATAAAATCAAAAATATTCTTAAATAATGTGCGTTGCGGCAGACATACAAATAAATTACTGAATTAGTATTTATAAAATGTACCATCAATAGTAAAGGCAAAAAAAGGTTGATGTCATCCCGTTAATCAAGGTACTTGCGTGCTGTGGGAGATCACTGGTATGCCATTGATCAATACTGCTTAATCTATAAAAGCCCTACCGTCAGCAACACGAGCGCCATGTCCAGCGATAGCGCTGCTGCGGCTCCTGAACAATGACAAAGTTGATCTTTGATCTTTAGCATTTGTCTATAATATCAGTATACTATACCTCTCGTAATTGCAATGCCCACGCCCATCACTCTCCTCAGATCACGATGCTCCGTCTCGTAGCGGTAGTCTGAAATAAAGAGATTTTAAAGAACTCCCAAACTTTATTATTTTACTTTAAAAGTCGCAATTTTATGTACTGGATCCTTGCGGTAAAAGATCACTTCAGAACCAAAGCACTGGTACAGAATTTTTGCTGCCAAACTCAGATATCGTCTAGCACATCATTCTGACACCTATTGTTCTCTCCAGATAAGGGTGAAAAATGGATGCAAATTTCGCTCCAAAATCCCGACACGAATGAACTGCAATTTCCCGCTCGATTCAAACAACGGAGCGGGGAGAGCGGTCGCTCCTCTCGTCCTGGCATGCAGTTCGATATTTTTTATTTCAGTGAGCGAGTGGATATGCAAAGGCCTCCCCCTTCTCTGTTGAACGGGAAGGTGCAAAGAAACAACTCAAAAAAGAATAGCTCACGCCAGAATCGGTCGAGAAAGGCGAGAATGTTGGCGGCGGTGAAGAGGAAGAGGATAACGATGTGCTGTCTGAAAAAATAAGAAATATTATAATTATAACTTATTTATTTATTAATATTCTCAAAAGTTTTACACAAATTAATACCATGTCCTATAGTGAGTTGTTGATTTGTGCCCAGCCGTCAACCGTACTATTGACGTTCCCATTCGTTTCAGGCAATGAACCGCTAGTGAATCACATCTCAAATTCTCGAAACTCTGAGGCAGGTCCAAAAGTTAGTCCGCTATTATTTTTTGGTCCAACTCACCGATAAGTCTCAATCAACGCCTGCAGCTTGCTGATGTTCGTGTATCGCAGGAACGCCGAGCATCTTCCCTCCTGCTCGCGCGGCACGTGGAAGGAACGGACGGAGGCGCGTCTGGAAAGGATCAGAGATCAAAGATCAAAATTCATCCTTCGAGACCCTTTTTAAAGCCTGGCCCGGGCATATACGGCTACTATTCAGCGTGAATTGTATTACACTTGGCATTGAGTAGTATTTTTTCTATCTCCACTGCTAACTCGACTACATTTATCGCACATTTAATTTCAAAATAAACTTGTGAAACACATTAGAAAGAGACATTTTTTGTGCACATTTCAAATATTGTCGGAAAAGATCTTGATTTAATTTGATTGAAGAGACAATTTGTAGAAAGAAAAACAATTTTCTATAGAAAAAGAAAAAGAACAAAGATCAACCATCCCACTCACTCGTCAATATTCAGCTTCATCTTGGCGCCCTTCAGGTCGATGCCCACCTGTCGTCGCTTCAGGTCACGGGTCGGGTCCTGCGAACACATTATGATTGTCGGAGGGGCTTATTTTCAGAAATTCGAAAACAAAACTCGATCATTTTGTGCAGAGACAATCAATTTGTGATAATTTTGGGCGGGAATTCAAAATGCGGTTGATAATTATTTCACCCGTGCAGAAATCATTCTTTCAGGCTGACGAACGCTCGTGTGCACATAATTTCGCATTTATTAAATTCGAATTTTTCATTGCCATTTTGTCTATTTTTGAAAATTGGCACAGTACCTGGCTGGTGAATATCGTCACAAAGTCGTCGTACGTCAGCATCTCCTTGTGCGGGTTGATTTCTGCAAATATTTGATTTTTTACGTCTCGCGCCCACATCAGAAATTTCCAAGAACTTGGTCATTTTGTGTAGAGACTTTCACTTGCTTAAAATTTTCGGCGGGAATTCAAATTTGAATTAACTTGCCCGCCCTCATCATCAGATTGTCGATGACGTCGTGCTGATGATCATCCGTCATCGTCACACCGGCCGCCTTGCCCAGCGACTGCAGTAGCGCCACCAGCTCGGTGCGCGGTGCGAGCCCGCTGTTCTGTGAGGTGGGAAACGTCGCAGCGGTACACGCACAACCGTATTCGATGCGTGTCAACTTTATTTGAAAATTCTGTCTTCCACATATAGGCCTTGTTCAAATTTTCAGCTTAATGTCAAGTTGTGAAACACAAATGCACAGAAAACCGAATGATCGTATGATAACGATGATTTCGGTACTAGGTCGGATGAGAACCGACTGGATGAGAACCAAACAAATTTTTTGCGAGTCGTAGCACTTGTTAGGGTGTTCCAAACACCACAAACGCAGAAAAAAAATTTTTTTGTTTGTTCTCATCCGACCTAGTACCATGATTTCGCGAAGTGGCAATTGCCAATTAACTTTATTCTTTCTAAGGCTACCGTACCTCAACATCACACATCTGGAAGATCAGCTTCATCTTGTCCTCGATGTTGCCTGAATTAATCGATTAGTTCAGAAAAGTGGGCGGAGCCTACATTATTTTGGATTTGAAAAATTTGATTTCATGTGTAGGGGCCACAACTTAGATAGAAGAATTCGAGCAATGCGGTCACAAGTGTTTTAAAACTACTCCTATGGGTCCCAACAACGTCATACTTTTGGCCGTTTGTCGATATCTTGTCTTTGAGGCGCGCTAGAGCCCGAGAAGTACGCGCGCAACCCTCTGGGAGAGAGGAGGGAAAGGCGAGACGAGAGGGAAAGGGGCGGAGCCTAATTAGCGTGTGTCTCTCTCCCTCCCCCCGCCCTCTCGCATGCCTCTCCCCGCCCAAAAGTCACAAGCCGGGGAAGCATGCTAAAAATCTGAAAAAAATTCTAAAATTCCTAAAATATTCGAATTAGTAAAATAAGTTTGGTCCGAGAAGGATCGTTCAGTTGGAACATGCCAAAACGACCTATTCCTTTCGCTTAAATGCGAATTTGATCTACTTACTGATAGTATGCATATCTGGGACCAAGCTAAAATGAAAGAGGAATATCATAGCTTTCCATAGCGCTGTCGAACGTCCGATTTTGTTTAGAACGAACCTTGTGACTTTACTTTCTCGCTATTGCACGAAATCGTGTCCACACAAAGTGGGCGGAGCTTGTGGGCCCTATTCATGTGCTCCTCACATATTTACATCTAAAGGTGGCAAGGGAAATGAGGAGAATTCTGGGGGGGGAGGGGGGGGGCGGAGTTTGAGGACGGAGCTTTAAAAAGTGGGCGGAGCTTAAAAATGAAAAAAATTTCACCGTTCGAGAACTGCTTAATCACCGTGAGGAAGTCCTCGAAGCTCATGACGTCACCGCCCGTCTTCGCCGTCACGACGCCTGCAAGGGCAATAGTGACGACAAATCGGCACACGCTTCTCTCATTTGCAATGCTCGCTCACTGGTCAGAGAGAGACGAGAGAGTAGGCAAAATGAGGAGAGGCACGTGCCGATTTGTCATCATTAGTGGGAATTTATTTATTGATTCTGTTTTTTTTTCGTGCACAAGCCACCAACTGTCCGTTTCAACAGTTTCAATAGTTGGACCATTGGTGAAACTCATCCAAATTTCGAACGCTCAATGCAAAATGTAGGCTCACCAAACATTCGCTTCACGAACAGCGCATCTTCTCGCATGCCGATGGCGTCCGCAAACTCATGCCTGCAATCGTGCATTCGGTTCGTAAACAATCTTAGCACATCCAACCGCATTTCTTTAGGAAGTCTTCAAATTTAGTTTCTTCCTAGCAGTTTCTCTATTCTTTTCGTCTCTTAAACCATATTTCATTTTAATTAGCTTTTGCAGCGGAGAAATTGTCTCCATCGCAGCGATTTTCGGATATTTTTGCTATCCATGCTATCAGTTGAGCCCACCCCCCACGTTTGCACAACGGTATCCAGGCAGCGCTCACTCCATGACAACCATAATTATTCCCCCCCCCCCACCTCGTCAACGTGGTCTTCAGCACGTCATCGTGGCCCTCGATGGGTGACTCGGACGACGTCGTCGATTGCGCGTCCCGATCGTGCAGTTCGGGTCTAATATTTATTTTTTAATTGATAAGCATTTTCCTATTTTATTTTTTTCACAAATCTTGAAGTAAAAGATAGATATGAAATGTGTTTCATCTGAAAGAGAAATAGGGACAAATTGTGCGAATATTCAATGGAAAGGAAGCATCTTTTAAAAAAAAACAAATAAATAATCTCTGACTTCTCGAATGCCTGCGAGTACGCCTCGCGGAAGAAATGGTTCAGCTTGCGCTGACGACGGTCCTGCAATTGCATTGTGATTGCTTTCAGTAGTCCAGCGATCTCCCATCTTAGCCTACCCTTGCCTAATGTTATCCTATGCCTTTTCAATCCTAAGTAACCATAAGGCCTTAAGACCTTAAGAACCAACCTTAGTCTGCGCACTCTCCAACAGCGCATCGTTCCGGGCCTGTCTCGCTCTGATACTGCTGCCGATCTCCCTCAGTGCAGTCCCGAGAGCGGAGATGAGCCGTTGCGCGGACTTGTCCGAGTGCATCCGAATCACCTGAAATCAGAATTAGATATTAGGGCGTTGACAGAAAACAAAGAACGCCAAGCTTCGACTTGGACGTCATCAAGTTTACATAAATTGAGCCAGCCATTCTTACGAACTGCACAACAATTAAGGCCTATCCCAGGAACATCAAAAAAAATCAAATGTGCATGTACATACCAAATCATAATGCTTATTTATTTATTTATCCGCACGATGTTATGATTGTGGGGGGGGGGGGGGGGGGGGGGGGGGTAGGAGTGATAGGGGAATGAGGACAAGATGAGTAATGCGAATGATATGCACAACCGAGTAGATCATCTAACCTCCTTGCTCATCACGCTCATAAACTCTGAGTACTTCGTTGGAATCTTTCCCTTACGAAGTACATCATAAAGCACATTACTTATACGGTTTGAAAAACTTTTCTCTCGCACCTTTGTTTTGAACGGATCTTTGCACACTTTATATCCAGCTCCTCTGAGATTCGACTTGCTCAGAGTAATGCTGTGTTAGTTTTTCGGAAAAAGACTTGGAAAAAGCACCGGATTTGAATTCCCGCATTTTCCGTTTTTGATCAATATCTCGGCTACCAACTAAGCAATCATCACAAAAATTGAAATTTAGATTCCCAGATGGGTAATACATGCGGAGCCAAGTTTTTGTATCGATTGAATCATCAGGAACCGAGATATTACGCAAAAACGGAAAATGCGGGAATTCAAATCTGGTGCCTTTTCCGAGTCTTTTTCCGAAAAACTAACACCACATAAGAAAGTGAGCTTGGTTGAGAGACAGGCGCGAGTTTCCAAACAACAGTTCATATGCATGTTTGAAGTCATTTATCTTTCGTCGATAAGTCAATGATTTCAAATTGAGCATTTCGTTACGTTCCTCTGGTCGTGGCCGATTTTCAAAATTATATCCAAAACACTTATAACTAATCAATCTAGTCCTGGACTCATGGACCATTTATCGTGCGAGATCACGACGAATGGTCCATGAGTCCAGGACGAATTTTTGCCACCTCACTGCCATAGGATCCCATGTCTGGTCTGGTACACCCCTACCAAGTTTAAAACGCACCAAGTCATAATGCTTGTCGTGCGAGATAACCACAAATGGACCATGAGTCCTGGACGAATTCGGCTCGCTCATGGTCACTTTGACCTCGGAGTTGCGCGAGAAGCGAATACGACGAAGCAGACCTGAATGCGAATTTATCTTGTTCTGAGGGATTACTACCTTGGGGACTTCCTGGCAGATCAAATTACAGAACAAATTCAAACGCTTCAAACGCTAAAGATCTTGTAAGAAATTTTCTCGCTGTATTTCCGTTGAGTTTCGGGATGATTATTTGATCATATGATGTTCAAGGTTTACAATTGAGTGCCAGTGTGTGTGTGTTCGGTGTATATGAAAAAATATCGTACTAAACATTGAGGGGGGGGGGGGGGTCCAGTTTTGAATGTTTATTTAGGATTAGTGCCTACTTCAGACGCATCCCTTTCACACTTCGTTAACCTGAAGCAATTGAGCACCTTTTTTTCGTTTTTCATTTTCTCTCATTTCGAAATTCCTCTCTCACATCTTTGACCTTACACTAAGAAACCTTCAAGTAACACAATATTTCAATTGTCATCAACTGGTTAATTTAGTTGCCTTTTAAGACAACGGAGGAGCCAGAATCCATATAATGTCGACAATCACCTCCACTCTCTGCCGATCGCTTCTTCTTCACCTTTACCTTTACCTTCCTTTCACTGAGGAAAGCGGAATGAACCATCAATAATGAGCAACAGCAATAACAATAAAACTTAATAGATGAATACCTCCACTCTCGGCCGATCTCGGTTTCTTCACCAGCAGCACGGGTCCGTGCTCGAGCACTAAGTGCACGTTGCGGACGAAGTTCTCGTCAAGCCACTCGATCGCTGGAAGATCGAAGATTAAGGTTCAGCGATCTTAGGACCTTAGACTAAGGTTAGACTAACGTCAGCGAGGTCGTCGCTATGAATCATTGATCGCCACTCGATCGCTGGAAGAGAGATCAAAGAACAATGACTAAAGGTCAAGTAAGAAATACTTTCTGGATTATGCATATTTTTGAGAGAATCATCGATCAAATGCAATCACGCGGAATGATAAGATGAATTGTTCTTCCTTACAACTCAAGTCAATGAGTAGAGCAAGAATAAGTCATGTGAGTGAAAGATCAAATTGCCATGTCTAGACTGGTAGTTCAAATTTTGAGTCTATACTTAAAGATCAAAGATCACAAACCATTCCAGGTGTGCTCCCGCTTGCTCTCGTGCTCCTCCCCGCTCGTGTTCAGCTTGTCGAACGATGCGTCCCATCCCATCTTCTTCCTTCTACGGACGAGGTAGTAGGCGATACCGATGCAGACTGGGAAAGGTCAAAGATCAAGGATTAGAGATCAAAGATCAAACTAAAATGCTGATGCATTCTGCGAATGGTCAAAGATCAGAGATCAAAGATCAACCTACAAAACATAGATCAGGAACTCACTTAGCGGCACGCAGCCCAGCCCGATGAGCGTGAAGATGTAGGTGACCTGAACGTTTTTTGTTGTAAAAAAACTGTATAAAATTTGTGAAACAAATGGTCTTTTTGTGTAGAGCCTTTAATGTTTGCCCTTTTCTTGGCGCGAAGCAATACAATTCAAATAACTCCCCCACCTCATTGCCAGTGAAGTGGTCGAAGCGCATGAACGGCACGCATTCCTCGACGCCCGTCGTGTTCACCTTGATTTATTTGTTTGCGTGGTGACAAATTTGTAATTTTCCAAATCGCCCGAAATCGCGAGTCATGGGTGGATTGAAAAATCCGAAAGCTTCACAATAACTAGCAATAGCGAAACTCAACCAAAAAGCAATTCAGTAGAAGCAATAAATGAACAACTAGATACCTGGAAGGGCTGCGGACACGGATCGCCGTCCTTCCAGAAGAAGATCTGCAAGGGGGGGGGGGAGATTAACCATCTCTAATCACCAATAGCTATATGACAAAGTAGAACGAATATCGACGGTTTCGCATCGCTAATCGCCACTGTACAACCCTGATATTATGAAATCCAATAGATAAATAAGTGAAAAATAAATAAATATTAGAATTATGCTCACATCCTACTGCAGGTATCAAATAGAGAGCTACTTCGCATTAAAATAATTTTTTCAAAGAACGGAAGTTTGATTTTAAAAAAAACGCGAACATCCTCCTGCAGGTGCGTCTCCCCGATGTCCGTCGTCTGCGTGATGATGTCACGAAGAGTAAGGTTCCTGAAATAGTGGGCATACTTTTTGAAACCTATCGCCTATTATCGCCCCCCCCCCCCCCTGAGCATCGTTAACGGTCAGGTTCCTGCGCCGCATAATTAAAAGTATGGTAAATATGGATCCACCACAATCTAAGCGATTTTACAGTAGTCGTAAACGACCACACTCATGGTGGCGTTCACAGGTAAGGCAAGGCACCCCCAACACCAAGTAACAGCAACGAAGGTGGATGGATTCAAATTAGGTTTTTATTCGAACTCTAATGTTAAAAAAAAACGATTGAGTTTCACGCAGCCTTCATAACCGCTGTGAATTTCAATGATCAATTCGGATCCGGCGAATGGTGCAAAAATCAAAATGAAAAACAATTATGAAAATTGGAAAATATAATTCTGTCCCCGGAATAACGCCTCACCTCAGCTCCGATATCTCCTCATCACTGAAGATGTTGTTCAGTCGGTTCTCGAACCAGAATCTGGAATTATTTTATTATTGTTCTCCATTTTATCACCTTTTGATGGTCAATTTTTGGTCATTCTTCGCAACTTTTTGCTTCAAACTTGATACGTGATAAAATGTCTCTTCAATGAAACTGTCCGAATGATTAAGCCGTATCTTCATTTCGCTTTAGTCATTCTGACTTATGGGAGAACACAAGGAATGCAGAGACTTAATCTTCATTCTAACCTGTCCGAGTCTCTGATGCGCTTGAACTGATTCGTGATAATCGATGAGAAGAGCTCGCCCGGTCCTGAACGGATACTTTCCGGTTAGGGTAGTTTTCAAAAATTTCAAAGTCCTTCACAAATTTTGACGCGTGTTCTATTTTTGCGCGATTTTCGGCGCCAAATTCAAATTTGAATATTTACCGAATCCGTCCGTCTCGAGCATGCCGCCCACGTAGGCGTCCAGCCGGGAGATGTCGTCGCCGTAGAGGGCGGACAGGTTGTGGAACAGCTGGAAGGCGATAATTGATGGGGGTACGGTAGTTGGTCGAAAGACAATTAAGGTTACGGTAGGTTGAATAAAGCTAGCCAATCAATAAGTGTTCCATAATTTATCCATCGTATTGATACCGAATGAGTTTCACACCGGTCTCATAAGTTGCGAGAATTGTCAGTACTGATTTTTCTCATCAGTCTCGTTTCAAAAAAATATACAAAAATACGAAATACTCGTGTGTTACAATAAACCATTGCTTCAGTCTCGGACGACAGCTTACGACAACTCCACCTTGGGATCGATTGGATCGATAATGGATCTAGAATAATCCTCACCTCGGGATTGCTCTTATACATTTCCGGGTTGATGGTGGCCCAGCTGCGGGGAGGGAGCTCAAACGAGCGTCTGAATCGAGGAATAATCATCAATTTTGCCCCCTCGAATCGCGAACAGCAAGTAGATTTAGAATCGTTGCAGTTCTACAGTCCTTTGTTATCTAATTGTATCTTCGGGGAGGGAGCTCGAACGAGCGTCGAGCGTGAACCTGTCGCAATGAACTCTAGGGATGAACTGCAGTTGTGTTCTCACTACTCGGTGCGAACATAGAATCGTCACTTCATTGTCCCTTACCCTCAGGCCCTACCAAATCACCTAATATTAAGAAGCGTGTCACAAAAAAATACGAAACTTATCACAGTATCATTCGCAAAAATAGAATATTTTTAACGTAGAGCCCCCGTTCCTACCTCAACGCATTATAATTCGGCACTCCATTATCTCTTCCCCTCATGATCGACGACGAGACGACATCCAGTCGGGTGAAGTGCATTGGGCCGAAGATGTAGTCTGCAAGAGGGATCAAAATTCAGAGGAACAACTTTTTAAATATTATTCAGCAGAAAAAGGCAAGAAAATATTGTCTAGATACGATTCGATATTTTGAGAAATGAACAAACAGTGAAACTTAATCGATTTCAAGGTCTCAGAAATCGAAAACTCGATGATTTCTAATGGAGAGTTTCAAGTTCGAAAATTTATTGGCGGGAGATTCAAATTTGAATATTTTCAGTTACCTCTCAAATCCTCGACGACGATGTTGTCCTCGGCCTCGGCGATCTGCGACGCCATCCCGAGGATGATCTCGTCGACGGAGTACTCCTGAAAATGGGTGATCTTTGATCTTTGATCGTTTGTGTCCTGCATCGATGATGATCGATCTACCTATTCAACATTCTAACAATTAGATAAAAGCACGGATATGCTTCATGAGGTTGACAAAAGGGGAATAGAGATTCCAAGTCAGTATCTAATTGATGCGTATCATCTGGTAAAATAAATAAATAAGATCAAGCTGGACAAGAGGTCCCGATGTTTCTACTTCAGCTTTTCAATAAACATGCTCTATCTCCTTTTTATGTTATGCAATATTCTAAGAAATTGTGAACAAACCTGTACGATGTCCTGTGCGTTCCACCAGTTCTGGCATAGCCGCAGCGCGGGGAATCCGCCCACCTGCGAATTCGATCTTTGATCTTTGATTTCTGGCCTCAAGTCTTTCGTGATCTTTGATCTCTAGTGTCAATCTTTTGTTGATCTTTGATCTTTGATCTCTGGCTTGAGCATTATTTGATCTTTGATCTCCCCCCATCGCTCACCTCCGTTCTGAACGCGCACTTGGCGTCACGTCGCCGCAACAACATCGCTGGTGGTACCTGAAAAATGATTGTAATCTGCTTTCCCGATGTTCCCACAGAAAATGACCAAATTTTCGTTTTTTTGCAATTTTCGGCGCCAAATCAAAAAACGGAATTTCTCAAAGCCTTTCCTATACAAAACGACCGATTTTTAAATTTTTACAATTTCTTGGCGCGAATTCAAATAATTCGAATTCTTCAACTCACGATGGAGTGTGGGAATCGGAAGGCACACGTGGCGAAAGCGTGCGAGATGGTGGGTGGAATCTCGGGCATGTATCTGGAAGATGAGGAGGGTTGATCTTTGATCTTTGTAAATGATTGATAGGAGGTTATTGAAGAAGTGTTCGAACCATTGAAAAAATCGTTGTCGAAACACACCAGAAACAGATCACTTTGTGTATTTAGGGTAGGATGAACTATGATCTTTGATCTCTGACTCACTTCGTATAGGGCGGTACTGCATTCGGATTGCCGAGAAGAGCAGGCACAAAGTCGTAGAGGACGATTTTCTGGAATTATTCATTTCTATTTTTCGGAAAATGATGAATTTCAATTACGTTTGTGTTTCACATTGTGTTCATAATCAAAATAGATTGTTCTGTTTCAATCGTTGCAAGGGGTACTACTGGATACACCAAAATATTGAACATATTCAGTTGAGAAAGACGAATTGACAATAAGTGATGAGGGCAAATTTTCCTCGCCAGAAGCGTCGCAATGACCCATCACATTCTTTTCTACATTCATGGACATTTAGCCATGGATCTTATTCGCATCACCAACTGTTTTCGAATTCTTTTGTTTTCGAGTCTTTGAATTCGCAATTGCTGTTAAAAACACACCTGCAGCGTGGCAATTACCCATCTCCTCGCTGCCTGGAACAGCTCTTCGTCCGTCCAGTCAGGGTGCGCGGCCTGCATGCGACGGGCCTGTAAATGGTGGGCGATGTTATTAGTCTCTCTCACTCTCTCTCTCTCTCTCTCAATTCCCCATACTCTATCGTTTCTCTCTGATTGACGAACGATGCGGCACAATGAAGAGACGAGCAGATTGTTCATATTGTTCAGAGGCAAACAAATGAAAAATTACGTGTCGATGAGTTTCACGCCGTGCACAAACGCGGAGCGCATGCTTGATATTGATTCTCCCTCAATCCTCTGCTTACAAAAACTCATTCGAATAACCCCAGAAGCACTTGCTATCATCTGTGCAGTCGAACAGAGTAAATTTGGGAAGAAGTTGGGAAGAAGTTAACGATTGATTACACAGGATACACCCTGAACAGCACCAGACCGAACGGCAACTATCTATTCTTTTGCCTACTCTTCTACATCTAAGAGCTCACACGTACTTTTTTTTCTGTAATCTACCCTTCTAATAGACTGTGCCATCCAGATATATGTATGGCTCGCCAGAAAAAAAGAAAAGAAAAAACCGATGATGACCCAATACGAATAGCTCACCTGCACATTGTGCCATCGGAACAGAACCAGACCGAACGACAGCAGGCCAGGGTTCTCGTTGATCCGCGAGTCGCCGAGGACTGCAACGGCAACTTTTATTCTGTCGCAATTGTTTTCCCATTCTCATTTGAACCGATGCCGATGAACCCCTGTGGAACAGCTTCACTTAGATATGTTTCATCGTGCCCTCTTCAAGCTAGCAGGTCGCTAATTTTCGTTCCTTCTCTCGTCTGCCGCGCCGAACAAACAAAAAAAATTCCTTCAAGACGTCAAGGATGAGTTAAAATGAGAATAAATAATTACTGACTGAACAGCCTCTCCGGGCTCATCAACTTTCGAGAAAAGTGATCTAGAGCTTTTTTCAGATGTTTATTTTTTTAAGTAATCAGATTCAGGCAATAGCTCACTGAACAGCCTCTCCGGGTTCATCAGTCTATGGATCTGCGGGGGCGGCGGATTGATCAGAGGAATGTGCGGGTTGTTGAGGGGCGGGTAGCCGGGTGCGCCTTCCTGCAAGAAAATGAGAATTAAACCAATATTTTGGTTTCGAATTTCTTATCAAAATCTGCACTGCTTGCTATGCAATGAGAAGAGTCTGAAAAAAATCTGAAACTCCGCACTGTTCATAAGTATGATGACCGTATATAGTCAGACCAAGTCTTGAGCAATCATTATCATCAGCTATCATCCCTCTATCTGTTTTAATGATTTGGTCCCATTGAAGTCAGAGTAGCATTCGTCTTACGGCAACCTTGTGAAACTCAATCGATCACCACCTGTTTTCATTCCATTTCGCTTGGTTCGTCTAATTTTCCTGTTCATCACCAGATTTCACCCTTCTTTCGCGCACCCATTACTACCCCAACCACACCTTCGTTCCATTCGTGAAGGACCTCATTGGTTCTCTTCTCTTGGATCATCAATTGCCGCTTCCCTACTTTATCACCATTTTCGTTTATTTCACGCACTTTTAACGGTCCATTCGTGAGCGATCGCATCGATTCGATCCACGGGATCTTTGAATTCACCGCTACTTCAATACACTATCGCCAGATTTGTTAGCCTAGATTTCGCTCATAAATCCATTTCTAGTAGAATTAATTGATGGCCCAATTTAACCATTCTCATAAAATTTCATCACATCTCTACCGTACAATGATTACCTTCAGCGTTCCATTCGTGAACGATCGCATCGATTCGATCCACGGAATCTGCGTCGAGTAGAGGAAGGAGGCGTCGATCCACGCCGTGCGCTCGTTCACCTGAAGTTTATTTCTTTATTATTATTATTGTTGTTGTTGTTGTTGTTGTTTTTGTTTTTAAATTTGTGATTAACTTCAGCTCACATCCAAATTTATTCCGGTTCAGTCCTTTTATCAACAGTCAAATTTGCATTATCGCTTCATAGAGTGTGCGTGCTTGATACTTTTAAGTGATTGCACGCCATCATAGTGAACGACTAGTGATTTCGAGCGTGTACGAAGATTCTCTGACCATTCTGTTTAGTACATAGGGCTCACGGCTAAAAAGTCCTGTCATTCGTTGTGTGGGTTAGATGCCCACGCTAGCGTCATCTCATGCCACTGACAATGAGGTGTACTTCTTTCATACCACACCTAACATCCGCGCCTCGTGGCACCTGATGTGTGTTGCTCTTCTTCTGTAGGCAAAAAGCAAGCGCGTGTGAAACAGTGAGGGTCAAAGGCGACGTCATCGAAGAGGGAAGGCGAGGAAGAGTGACACCCAATGGCACGCGGAGTTTGTTGTAGTGGGGAATTGAGAGTTCAAGAGGTCAAAATTGTGCGTTTCTCGCAAATTTTTGCATAATAAAAGGTATGCTTCAACATCGGCTCAAAGGAATACTCAGAACCTAGCGGTTGATATGTATGCAATGAACTTGCAAAAATAATCATACTAATCACCTGCTCCCTGGGCGCGTTGAAGCCATGCCCGGTTTGCTTGTCGTATTTCGCACTGAAAATTAATGCATTTAGTATACTCTCGAAAATAATCCAGCTACATTTCTCTTCTGCGCAACTCGAAAAACGTAATCCTACAAAATCATAGTGCGATTTCCAAAACAGTTCGGCCACTTTTTAGGTACTCTGTGAGCTTATAATTTGTTTTTAGTAAAATAAAACCGCACCGTGTGAAGGGAATCTCCGTCTTGCCCTCGCATTCCTTGTCGAAGACTCCGTCACATCTGAAAACATCTTTATTAAACTTGTTTTGGTTTGTTTTGGCATGTTTTGATCCAGAATTCACTTTTCGACCGGGTGCTATTGATCTCTTATTGGTGAACTGCCTCGAAGTGATTGGCAGTTCATCGCGAGCTACGAACAAAGTACACATAGCCAGTTAGGCTCTCTTCCTTCTACGTGATATCTCGATGGTCAGAGAAACATCCTCATCATGTAGAATGAGGAGAGCGAAACTCAACGGCATAGATAGAGTTCGAAATACGGGTCGCCGTCTCTTCATTTAACACACTCTCTCTCTCGCCGGTCAGAGATGTGAGATAACATGGGGAACGAGGAGAGCCGAACTATTATGTGAAAGTTACGACCAGATGCTTATCTGGTGAAGCGAACTCTTTTTTCACGTTCTTCATTCTTCGGGTCGTGAGTCGAAAACAAAAACCAGGAATGTTTCGAAAGGTGGAACCATGGTACAGATAGGAGGTCAACGATCGGATGTCTTTCACTAAGTGCTCATGAAAATTCCGAATAGGGGTACTACGTTTTTTAATTAGTCCGGACAGAACGAAATTCCGCGTACTCAAATCGTTTAGGTTAGATTTCTATGCCTTTAATCAATACTTTTTAATGTTTTTCTCTGTAGCCGGCTAAAAACAACTGTTAGGAAGTATTAAAATCCATTTTGGAGTAAGGGAATTCTATTTGAACGTATTTATAAGCATTTGGTGTGGTCGGGCGCCTTTTCCGATAATCGTCAATTTCCCCATACGCGCGTACAATTTAATTGTCAAGTTTTGTGAAAAACGTAATAATGAAATGCCTTTTTTTCTAGAACAATAATCAATCACGGATTTTTCGAGATTCAATTCTAACAAGAACGATGAGCCCAGAAAAAAAATAATAAAAAAAATTCAGTTTGGTTATGTTTCACGCTACGCCTAAAGTCTAAGTTCACGTTCTATAATAATGGTGTTCTTGCTTTCTTTAGAAAAAATATAGAGATCCTCTAAACTGAAAAATTAATAGATCAAAGATCAAAACCCACTGCGGCACTTTGATCTTGATCTGCTCCAGTGGACACGAAATCTGAGTTGAGTGCATGATCTCGTACGCGACGACTTGACCTGCAAAGATCAAAGATCAAACTAGAGATTTTTACCTATTTCTTTTTTTAATCATTATTCATCTTTTAATGTTGAGACATTGTGATTTCAGCCTAAGAATGATACGTTGAGGTTTCTTTGGTTGCAATTAGGCAGAATTTCAAGGGGTTGCTATCACGCATGATTGCCCCTTTAGACTACGTACACTTTTCCAACTTCGCAGTTCCTTCTGTGGTTCATCCTCCTCAATTAATCACTAGAGTTCGTAATACGGGTCACCGTCTCTTCATTTCACACACTCTCTCGCCTGTCTGACCGGTGAGAGAGTGGGTAAAATGAAGAGACGATCACCCGTATTTCGAATTCTACTAGTCACTGATGCTTCTTTCCATTCCGTTGTATGCAGCAGTGTGTGTACCTCCTTTTGGTTGTGCAATCAGGTTACGTCCCTCTAAACTCCACATACTTTTCTTCCCAGTCTAATCGTTCTGTGGTGCTCCTACCCCGTCTAATCGCTTCTAATCACAACGACGACGGTGGTTGCACGAGCGTGTGCGAATTTCTCCCGCTTCTTTGCCGCGCCATGACGTATTCACTTTCTTGCGCCCTGTCGAAACTACTGAGATGCAGATATGATTCTTTCTTTGCTTACGGTCTCGCTGGCCAGTGACACTAGAGTCCATAATGAAATTGGAAATGCATGAAGCGACCATTGAGCATTTCCTTTCAGACATTAGCTAGACTGGTGCGAGCTGCCTCAATTCAATTCAATATATAGGGGGGTCGAAAGGCCCGTTCGTTAAATCTGAAACCGTTTAAATTTTAAGACGGCAGCATCGCTCGGCCGCATCGCTTTCTTGGCGAGGGGGAGGGGGCGATGCGGCCGAGCGATGCGGCCGTCTTAAAATTGAAACGGTTTCAGATTTAACGAAGAGGTTCTTTCCCTCCCTTATATATTCCGTTGTGGGCAAGGAATCGGTGTCTCTATCTACTCTTTGTTTTTTCGTCTATCCAAATCGACAATCCCTATCAATTTTCTGTCCCTTTGCTTCTCGAGGGCCGGAGACACTATCTAGCTATCAGGGTGTCCCACATATTTTTGGAATTTGCTTGCCAATAATTACTGCATGATCGACAATCATTCTGATGCAATACAATATTACGTCATCATGTTGTGCAATTGTTTACACTTAGCCGCTTCTCGATTGCATCAGTCTTTGACTAGTTTCATCAGTTATAGTCATGAACACTGCTCGAGACTACCGCTCCGTTTTGCTTCATTATTTTCTCCTGGGTCGAACGGCGACGGAATCCCACCGTAAGCTGGTCCAGACTCATGGCGAAAATGCCCCCTCCCTTCACACCTGCTTCAATTGGTTCACCCGATTCAAGCGAGGGGATTACAATCTGGAACACCAACCCCATCCTGGACGCCCTTCTTCTCGTGTTCGGGGTCGTGTTCTCAGGGAACTGAAGGCCAATCCCAAATCTAGTGTGCGCGATATTGAGAAGACCATCCATATTCCTAAGACCACAGTTGCTCGAATCCTGCATGATGCTGGGAAGACACCTAAGCTCCCCCAAGTGATTCCGCATGACCTCACGACAGCTCAGCTGAAAAAGCGGGTTGACGTTTGTCAGGGATTACTCCACCGTAGATCCAATTTCAATTGGGTCAGCCACATCGTCGCCATGGATGAGAAGTGGATCACCTACGATAATCCTGAGAGGAAACTTCAGTGGGTGGACGTCGATGAGAAACCCCAGCAGGCTCCAAAGGCGGAACTTCACGGAAAGAAGGAACTCCTCTGTTTCTTCTTCTCCGTCCTCGGTCCCATCTACTGGGAGATCCTCCCTCCCGGCATCACCATCAAGGCTGACCTCTTCACTACCCAACTGGAAGAGGTGGCGGTCAGGGTCCCTCCCAAACTCCTGAGCGAGGGCAAAATCCTCATGCTCATGGACAACGCGCGCCCTCATCATGCGAAAATCACCCAGAAAAAAAGGACGAGCTGGAGATGGAATGGCTCCCTCACCCACCTTACTCCCCTGATCTGTCCCCTTGCGACTACCACTGTTTCCGCTCCCTCTCTAACTTCTGTCGAGGAAAGAAGTTCAAGAACCGAGACGCACTTGTGAAGGAGTTCGAGGCATGGATCAACTCTAAGCCCCAGGCCTTTTGGAAGAGAGGGATCGAGACCCTGCCCGATCGATGGAGGCAGGTCGTGACTACTAAGGGAGCATACATTGATTACTGATCATTTGTTGTTGTTGAAGGAATAAACAAAAAAATAAAAATAAATAAAAATGTCACAAATATGTGGGACACCCCAATACTTGATTTTGCGCCCATTCGAAACTGTTGCATTTGATTGCACGAGACAGTTTAGTGCGCGCCCTCTCTCGCGACAAAAAGTCTGCCATCGCTTTCCAAGTATGGGAAAGGACAGTTCAGACAGAGAGAAAGAACACGTTTAACTCTGCCAGTCGGACGAAATTCCTCGCGCGTTTTGAGTTTTGAGTACTTATTTACCCAAATTGGCTGCGAATCAGCGCGTCAAAGAACTGATGAGTCAAGAACACAACACTTGAGAGCGTGTGTGAAGAAGGGCGACGTTTACTAATCCCGAAAAAAGTGCTATTTTTACACTGCGTGTGCATGTTGGTAAACGTCGAACACTCACTGAAGAACGCGAGCATCGTCGTCATGTTGCGCTTGTTCCGGATGCCGGAGGGGCCTGGAATTGCATTCATAATAAGATAGTCCGGACATGACGTCATAATTGATCATTAAGCAAACGATGCACACGGCAAGTAATAATTTTATGACATTATTACAGTGCTAACAACACATTATGTAGCTAATAATATCAATGCGACAGTTGCTTGTTTGCTATCGATATTATGGTGATCCCACGGGAAATACAGGACGCTCACCCTTGAAAACTAAATCAGAGATGGCTCTGGCCGAAGGTAGTGATTCGTCTATCCGATACACTCCATCGTAGTAATTAGCCGTCGTCGAGTCTCGGTACAGCCGTGAACCTGCGAGGGCGACGTTTACTAATTTATAAAAATCTGCGCAAATTTGCATTGCGTGTATTACTTGTAAACGTCGCCCCCCACTCACCGACCGAACCCCAGTCCTTGTTGTCCACATTGTTGTAGTAACCGTCGAAGCGCTGCTCCTCCTCCGTTCGTCGCAAGCCTGCAAGGGTACGGTAGCCACACTGTATCGACCAATCGATAACTGATCAATCAATCGATATTCGACCGTAACCCACCCGTTCCAGCCGGGACGTGCTGCAACAAGATCAGGAGGGTGAGCAGGGGCGCTGCTGCTTCCCGCATGTGCTGTGGCTTTCGGCCACTCGATGCTAACGAGCGGAAGTCTGCAAAGAGCGGAATCGTTTGGTTATCCGCGGAGCGGAATAATAATCAGAGCGAAAAGTGGAACAGCAGTTATGAGCAACAACAAGTTTAGAGCGAGACGAGGTCAGAGAAGAAAAAAGAGAGAGATATCTAGAGATGAGCGGAAAAACGCGAAGGAATGCGAAGAACGATCGGCGAAATGGCACTGTTTGTTGGTAGTTCATCAATTTTTACTGTTTGAAGAAATCGGAATTGGTTCGAAACAAGGGAAAGAAACGCGGAAATGTAGGGCAAATATGCGTTGAAAAAAGACATGAAAGAAACTGATAGGTTTGCAGAGTGGACAAAGCAGAAACGGACATAAAACACTGAGACTGGTTAATTAATGGGTAGTTCAATAAATGTAAAGAAAACCAGACGATAAATCAAAATGAGCGATTTCGATCAAGCAAAGGCGACAAATGATCACGTCAGAGAATGAAGAGAAAATGCACTGGCATTTTCAAGCAAAGCTAACGAGAATTCAATCAAATGAGATTTAGAAAAGGGGAAAAATGGAAAAGGTTTGCTCACTAGAGTCGTCTGCGATGAGATAAATTTGCTGTACCAATTTGCTGTGAAGTACAATTTAAATGATTTAGAAAACGAATAAGTGAATTCGTAGTGGATAAACTAGGAAAGATAGAAGTAATCAATGAATCAAGATATCATAAGCAAAATTTGGTCATCAAAAGCGCAAGTCGAATAGTTAGGAGCGGAAAGGAAGGGATAAAAGACGGAAGGACGAAGGGTGAAAGTGCTGATTGATTGTGGCCATTTCCTATAGAGAGAGAGAACGCTTTCACTTGAGATATTCCTCCCTCCTCCCACTCCCCGCTTTCCTGTTATGAGGCCCGCGCTATCAGCTCTGATCTCACTTATTTTGATTGCCGATAACCTTTTCTAGCCATTGCTCACGACTATTATGCTAGCACGGAGGAGGGTTGGGCTGTGAAATTTACGGCATGGTGAATGGTATCAGCTCTCAAGCGTCATGCTAAATCTCGCATTTTGCCCAGTCATTTTTATTGCAGTGCCTCGAAAGATTGATCCACCTCTAGTATTATGCTAGCAAGCGATGATCAATGGGTCTCACGCTTCACACGCTCTCTAAGATCTCTAGCCAGGGAAATGACCGGAAAATGGTGATACCGAGTGTGGGCGCTATCGCTTTTTATCACCGTGTTTGGATAGTGGACAAGCATACTACGCAAGAAAGTCAGGAGTAGTATCAGACCGTTGAAGAGTAACGGTCTCTGCTTTTCGCATGATCTATCATCTGGTGAATCATTCAATCTGATGCCTTATAATCTTGGACGTGTGAAAATCTGAACATTATTTGCTGACACCGCTAATGATTCCTCCGTGGTAATCCGTTACAAATCCGTTAAACTGTTTGAGGAGGTGCGCCTAAAACGACGGCAAAACAAGGAGTAATCCCGAGCTGAATCATCAGATTGTGCAAGGATGACCGCTACACTTGGTCGAATAATGCGCAAACTTTCAGCTGCGATGAGCGGAAAACAGGAGTGATTCATGAGGATTCTCAGATCATTGGTGTATCCACGTCAAGCGATTGTTGGGGCAAGGGCAGCTGCTAGACCGATTACAATACCCTGCGGTCCAGCGCTTTCTAGGGTACGCTAGAGCATAGCAAATCCATGAAATCAATGCACAATATGATGGCATCATATCACAACCGGGAACCGCACGATGGTACATACAATTACTCAAGGAAAATCAAAGAGCCAAAAGTCATGAAGTCATGGTAGATCAGTGCGCTTCTCTTTCAGGAGCGAGAGACAAGGCGAAAGGGAGAGTGCAGTGAGAGAAAGAGAGAACACAGGGAGGGGAAGAACGAAGGAAAGGGGGGAATTGCGCACAGTGCGAACTACTCCTCCCCTGCGGGCGCAAACGGGAATTATAATCGATTTGTAGGGGAAAGCGAACGTTCGTTGTTTAGCTCTCGTTCGCATACTAACTGATGCTATTTTACCCATCATGCCCTAACTCTTGTCAATCAAAAGACCGAAAGACAGACCATACTGATTGCTCAAAGGGAGAAAAAAAAGGAAGGAAATGATGAACAGATGTTGCAGTACGACTTTGAACAAGATTACACGAGAGCTTCATTAATCAAACGAAATTTTTTGCTGAAAGGTGGTGTAGTGCATATTTCTTGCATGAAATATTAGAAGCTACGTCGAAAGCAACACCGAGATGGAAAGAACTCTTTCAGAAAAACAACCTAGGCGAAAAGGAAGCGGCATCAGCAAAGGGAATGCACGGTTTGCCCTCGGGACAAGAGCAGGCACAAAAAAAGAGTTGGCACCACACTCAGGTTGAAGCGCCTTTCTCTCTCTCTCGGTTGAAGGAATGCAATGAAAAGTGACCAGTCTGGTTTGCATTGAATGAGCGGCGAGTGAGAGCACCGGGGGAGCAATGGAAGTGAGTGTTCTTTCGTGCACCCTTTTTCCTCCAGGAGCTTACGGTAACCCATCATCGCACCATGACGGAAAACAATGAAGGGTCGAGGGGCAACGGAGGAACGAGAGGGTGCACGCAAACAGAAAGAGCAACCCGGGATGTCATCTTCGTCCGGGTAACAGTAGTATGTTACCGTCCTACCCTCACGGGTTGCCCCCATCAAGGTAACTTGTGAGGAAAACAATGAAGTCGACGCGAACTGCGAACTAGAGAGCACGCGGAAGTGAGAGAGCGCAGAGAAGCAGAGACACGATGAGAGATCACGCGAAATCGAGAGACGAGCGTGAGAAAGAGAGCGAGAGCCATTGAAGAGATCAGGCAGGGACGAACTCGATAAGGTATCTTCTCACGGTCGCTTGAGAATTTTTCGAATTTCGCGCCATAAAATCGGCCGTTTGCTCAAATCGCGACATTTTTGCACTATGCCGACAAATTGTGGTCAGTTATCGATAGGCCATCATTGTGGGGGGCGCGGATACGGTAGTCGATAGGGCAGCGAATCAATAATGCGCGTGCGTGCGATCAGCCCCTAAGGCGCGCGCACAGTTCGGGATTGTGGGGGAGAGAGGGGAGACGGGGGGAAGGAACAGGAATTGGGAGTGATGGAGGAGGGGAGGAGGGTAGTTATGCAGATCGAAATAAGTGATGGGAGGTGAAGAGTCAGTTGTCGATAGACACGTACGGTAGGTTACGGTAGTTACAAATTGGGGAACGCTGTGTGTACGTGTGGCAGGGACTGTTGGCGTTTTGGGATAGACGCTTGTCTCTGTGATCGGAGATAGAGCATGCGAAACGGAGAGACGGCTCTAGAGATGGAAAGAGGGGGGACGGTCGGGGGTGTAATAATGGTGACAGATCCCGAGAGAGATGATCCTGAGATCGAAAAATAAGATAGTGGCGGAACGAATTAAAGGAATTATCCCATCGAGAAATGTTGATATGTTTCAGATTGTCAATAAAGGTCCTCGTAAATCAGCACACGCAATATTTCGGGCGGTCTTGCTGCAATAATAATGAATAAAAGCTAGATAATAGCCTCTAGGCGACAAAAACATTAGTCAAGCAAGAGCAATTAGAGTAGAATTTCGGAGTGTACTAATCGTCAGTCTTCAAAGGGAAAAAAATGGTGGGATAGGTTTCAGAAATGGAATAATATTCGGCAGAATCAGGTCGCATTAGTCCGGCTGTCATTGCTCTTCCACAAAAAAAGAAATATGTTATTTAAAGGCAAAGTTGGCATGCTATCATTGGGAGAGCAGTGCAATAGCCTACTTTCAAAGGTTATAGGCGACAAAAACATGAGTCAAGCGGGAGCAATTAGAGAAGAGGGAAGAGAACGCATTCCTGCGCGTTCAAAGGAGTGCACTGGCTGTCTGTTTCTCTTAAATTTGCCTGCTCTCTCGCACTGTCTGACCGGCAAGACCTGTTGGAATGAAGTAAGGCAAAAGAAAGTATGGCGCTAAAGGTCGCGCTGCCTCAAAGCCCACTGAGTCATGCATAAATTCTCCAAATTTTTTGTCCTTTAGCTGTGTTTCAGCGTATAATAAAAATGTTTTGTCGACTAGGACAGGCCAATAATTGTGCTATCTGCAGGGTAAACATAATCAAAATAATATATTAATAACCCAGAAAAGCAATCATCATAGTGCAAAAGGATCAAAAAGTTAGCGGACGAAAAAGAAGGAGGAATCGGCAAACCACCGGTCTCTCTCAGACAAATGAGAGAGCACGGCGAAAGGAGAGGGTGATCTGGGATCCCGGCAGTGATCTCTAATCCCCGGATCCCTCAGGTCCTTTAAAATAGCGCCCCTGCTAGACTAACGGGGTGAGTGAGAGGAATGTGCAGATGTGCAGCCTTGTAGTGGTTTGGTTACTGCAGACTTCGATTTGTAATTCGAGGCTAGGAGTTGAGACGTTTCTAGAAGAGATCTGAGCTGATTGGGTTCAGGACAGATAAGGGATTGCAACTTGAAGCCGGACATTTGAGCCGAGGCAAGTTCCAAGGGCACATCATATTCTCCTTATAGAGTTTCGCACTTTAACACTGAGGCATCCAGAAGCGAACATCATTCAGAAATCTCGTAAAACGTTCAACCATCGTAAGAGAGCAAACAAAAAAAAACAAAAATCATATCGAGGGAAGATAAATGACCCCGGGGATCCATAAAATAGTCTCGCGCAATAGTGAGACGGAGATTTATTGCCCCTCGGGATCGTGATAGCTCATATCAGGTCAGTCCAATATCAATCGGGCTCTCTCATCTCGCAAAGCTCCCTAATGATCAGAGAACTGAGTGATCTCGATGATCCGAAGCGGAAATCCTTCTGTTGAGATGACGAATTCGTACGCCTGGTACTGGTAAGAAGACTCAGCAGCGGGAAGTTTGCTTATTAGTGGTCAGTAATAACGCATCAAATAAACCGTCGACGCTGATAAAGTATACGCGGTGGTTCATGTCATATTGAGGGATGGGTATGGTTTAGCCGACAGTACGAGTCTGTGAAGCAATTTTGAGAAGGAGCTATTTTTCGCACTTTTTCCGTGCTACCAAAATGTGTGGTCTCCGCACCCGGAAGGCCGCTTCCCCAACCGAATGCGCGATCATGGGTCAACAGGCAATGAATTCCTGCGAATAAGTATCCCACATCGAGAGGGTTTTTTCTAAACGAGAGTTATTTTCTTTATCTCTCGCACGTTATCAACCTAGTTTGCACCCGGAAGGCAATTCCCCCCAAGGGTGCGCGAACGTGATCTTTCCTCTGGCAAATAGACAAGTGGGAAACGGCGCCTTTTTTTCTCTGCGTCTATCCCTGGCTAGCGTCTAGACGCTGAGAATGGTGTGCTTTCGGCACGTTCAGTAAGGGAAAAGAAACATGAAACTGGATGGGTGCACAACAATCTGAACCGTGTCCACTTCTCGAGCGCAACTTCCATAAAAGGAGCGTCCAATGGCGGCTTCTGAATAGGAGACTAGAACCGGACGGCGGTCTGTCAAGGGGTGTGTGCAAACAAGGTGAGTGCTTGTAGCATGCTCGCGGTGAGAATAGAGCTCATGGAGCATCTTTCAGGATAATGATTCCAAACGGGTCTTATTTTTCATTGCACACACGCCTAGAGACTACCAGTGTGACACAAAAGGCACAAAATCATTTTTGTGAGAGTTTGACAATAGCTTTGACGCGGGTCACAATTGCAATTAAAATAATTATTTACAATTTTTGATAAAATTTCTGACAATATCGAATAAATGTGATAAAAGTGAACTCCGTCATCTGAAAGAGAGATTTTTATCTCGGCTTCAGCGAGGAACAAAACACTCTGAGAAATGTGATGAGTTTCATGAACGCTACGAGAGCATGGGGAAGCAATTTTATTCTTTTGTCCTTTCAAAAAAATATATCAGTGGTTGCCCAAGAAATAATGCTTGTTCAAAAAAAAAGCTTTTGATAAGCGAACATTGTGGAAGATTGTGGAACATCGAGAACCGCAATTTAAAATTTTAAAAACTTGAATTCACGTACTTTTGATGCGCGAACACGACGGAAAAAGCGGGAGGGGAGGCGTGAGAAAGAGAAGAATGAAGTTAGCCACATGCCGACGCGCACATCGCGAGTATAAGCAGTAGGTCAAACTGTCACGTGGCGTTTCTCTAATTCTCTCCATTTCCCTTGATCTCTCGCTCGCTCTGACTGAGCAGTAAGCTGTGTGAAGTATAGGTAGGAGGAGGAGTCTGTGTATCTCAATAATCCATACGCTCTATCGCTCACTCCGACTCAGAAGGTGGAATGGAGGGAAGGTGAAGCGAGAAAGGGGGGCGGATACTGATGCCTCAACAATAGAGGAACGGTGGCGAGTGGGGGAGTGGTCAGGAAAATCAACACCGACGAATATAATCAATCTAATGATACGTGCACCCCCTCCAGCTGAAATCCGATATCACAACGTCTTTACACGAACGCCTTTTGACTACTACCTTTGGGAGCAAATTCAATGTGAGATTATCGGTCGATCATTGGTCGATTGCGCTCGATTTTTTTCAAAAACATCAAGAATAACTAATAAATTCATCTCGAAAAATGAGTGTAGCCTGGCGTTGTTCTGCCACGTTTACAAAACTTTTTAACCGGAAGAAAGAACGAACGAAATGATGGCATTTGTGCCCTCGTGCTTTGAAGATCAACAGAGCTGTCAAGGGTAAGGAGTAGGGATGTCTATACGGAATTTATTCCGTAATTCCGAATCGATTCTCCCTCTCATTCTCCGATTACATTTTTTCCGTAATCGGTCTGAAGAATTACGGAATTCCGTAATTCCGTAATAAATGGGACAATGAAGTTTGGTTGAAACTCAATCATTTTTCTCCTTCTCCGAGGCGCACCGGTCTCCTCAGATCGAATACGGAAGAATAAGAATTACGGAATTCCGTAATCATTCGGAAATCCGAGAGGAGAATGGCCGCATTACGGAATGATCGAAACGAGGAATGAGAGAGGCGTTTTTCCGTTTTCCGTTTAGACAACCCTAATACTCAGTGATTCTTGTCATTTCGGGAATACTGGGTGGGCTTCTTAGTAATGCCGGAGAAGGGACAAGAAAGGGAAGATAGATGAAAGATCCCTTCTCCGGCATTACTAAGAAGCCCACCCAGCAATCGTCGCGACGTCTTTGAGTCAAAAAAAAATTAATTATCAGCACCTGCTTTTTCAAGAACTCAAAACAGCTCAGCGTAACTATTCCCCATCCTAACAGCACTGTTCAGCGCTTTGATCTTCTAGTCTCTTTGAAGAGAATTTCGACGATAACGTCGAGTAGAAAGAGCTGCGATGTCGTCTTTATGTATTGTCATCTTCAAATTCATCGTAACAACCCAAATCATCATCGAACTGATGGAAGATCAAAGTGCGAACCTTCAGAACGACATCTTGCACAAAAACGCACATCGTCGTAGTGATGATGATAATCGAGAACACGAATGACGAAGCGAAAAGCTAACAGATCACTCCGCGAAGAATCAAATGATTACTAGGGTAGCATTCAACATCAAGTGGCATTCAGTGAGCGATCACGTAATGGACTAAGAGTAATTGCGGGACGATTTGACTAGATCTTCAGTGATTGATCAATATAAAAAGACCAATATGAAGAACGGGCTAATCGATCATCGTGAAAGATTCTAACATGATCTAGTGAATAAGAGCATGATACTGTGGATCAGTTGAGCTTTTGTAGCTAGGTTGAGCCCGAGATTTATGTTCCGATCTTATCGCTAGCTGGCTAATACTAACAAACCGAAAAAGCCAGCAAACAGATACTTATCTGCGAAAATAAACATAACAATTTCACGTGAAAACGGCACGGAATCCCTGCAAATCTTGCTCACGGAAAGTAAGCAGATCTTTAAGAAGATATGAAAACGAGAAGCAAAAAAAGCATTGAGAATTTTTAACTAAAATGTTGGGCGTGGATAGAGATCGCACAGATCAGAATGTAAGGCTGAAATTAGAGCCAACAAGTCGCGATTAGACTGGAATGCAAGATAGAATGGGAGGGGTTCGAATTTTTTTGTCGAATCACACTGATAATTTTGCTATAACTTAGAAGGATTGATCCAATAAAACCCCATTGAGCAAGAGTGGTAATTGTGGTATGGAGGGAGGCAAAAAGGAGCGATTGGAGCAATAAGTTGCAGGAGGGGTTGGAATGTAGGGGTGAATTGAGGCCCACAAACCCTCTCGCACCTTATCGCGAACTCGCATCTTCCAAATATGAGAGAAGGAAGCAGCGCCCTCGAAGGTTGTAAGTACGTGGTTGGCGGTACCACGGTATTGATCGATATCCTGGGGATACGGTAGAGATCGATGATTGACTTTTTAATTTTTTTCAAAGTTCTATCACAGCGGCAAGGAATGAAATTATTGTCCAAAATAGTTGGAGCGTGAAACATAACGGCTGATCAAGGCCGAAAAAGAACCTATGTTTCAGTATTGTGATCGATAGCTATCGTAACCCCCCGGTTCCAAAATTGTTGATGGCGAATCTCACTGATCTTGAGCTCTTCTTTATTGTGAGATGCGCGCGGGAGCGAACTCAAACAAACGCCCGGGCGCTCGGCACAAATCAAACAGAATAATAAAAATCAAATAGAATCGCCTACACCTATCCCAATATCCCGAAATAATGCCAAACCGTAGTTTCGGGGCGTAAAAATGATCAAATTGGCAAATTTCGGGTAAATTTTGGCACGAAAATTAATAGGATTGCAAGCAAGTACGAGATTTGACCATCTGGTAGAATAAGTTGAGAAATCACGAGACTTGGAAACCACGGCGAAAACATTGTGGAATGCAAGCGAGAACCTCTAGCACTTCCTTGTAAGCAGTACTGAAAAGTGAAAAACAATTAAAAGCTACGAGTTTTCCCACGAGGTTTTTGGTCCAGTCAACGAAATAGCATGAAAAATGAGGAAACGAATCAAAGCGAGTAAAAAATGAATGAATAACCCTCAGTCCAATGGAGTAGTAGCTATTATGTTGATAAAGAGACTGATGGGAACAAAGAGCTGTTTCCGATTTCTGCTCAAAATCCCACAAGGTTCGCGATCCAGTCAACGAAATACCGGGCAAAAGGGAGGAAACGAATCAGCTCTAGTAGGAAGTTCCACTCAATAGATCGCCACTCGCATCGCTGGAACTCTCGAGTGATAGCTAGTAGATAGCAAGAGAGACGAAAAGGAACCGAACTGAGTTGTTACCACCGATTTCTCCTATCTCTCACTGTTCTCCACTAAATCAAATCGTCTCTCAGCAGCGCCCCTAAACAGTAAAGAAACCACGCTAGTAGAAAACTTTCAAGCAGTTTGAGTGAAATCAGATTGATGAATCTGCATGGAATACCGTATTTCATCCATGATTAGAGTAAGATAGATAAAAGCAATGAGGGGAATCCACGGGACAGTTGCAGCCGGATTCTTGGTTGCGAAATCGCGGAAAATTCCGGAAAAGGTAAGCACGCGCGCATGTTTTCATGTCTGCACCACACAGAGTGCGAACACTTGCTCAAGCGTGGGGGGAGTGGCAGTGATGAGATACAGCTGTTGGAGCCCGATTCACTCGTGAAGCTGCTTATGAACGTACAAAAAAGAAGGATAGATAAAAATGAGAATAGATAGTCCAGAGCGCGTACGCCAAGCAGTACTTTTGCTGCTCACTGCTCATTAGGGATGTCTATCGTACATCGCTCCCATTACCGAACAAACGGCCTTTTCTACTTTTTGGCCTTTTTTCCCTTTAAGCGAATTCACCCTTAATATTCTTGTTTTTTGTTTCATATTTTTTGTCCACTCCGATAACTGGACGAATAAAAAAATGGCCGGTAAAATATTATTTTAAATAGGTGAAAAATGAGAGCCGTTGCCTCTATTTTCAATTAAAATACGGCTCTACCGTAATCTCCACGTCATCACAAATTTTCCGTACATTTTCTGTATTACGGCTGTAATTTTTCACCCATTTTAAATAATATTTCACCGGCCAATTTTTGTATTCGTCCAGTTATGGGGGTGGATTAAAAATATGAAACAAATAACAAGAATATTAAGCGTGAATTCGCTTAAAGGGAAAAAGGCCAAAAAGGTAGAAAAGGCCGTTTGGCCGTTTTTTTCGGTAATGGGAGCGATGTACGATAAACGGAACTGGTCCCGTGATTCCGAGTGAATTTACATTCTCATTCGGAGTTCCGCGGAATGAGCGAACCGGTTCACTCTATTCACGAAATGACGGAATGAAATGGAGTTCCATGCAATGAAACATATTCGAGAATTCATTCTCCTATTCATTCATTTTCAATCGCGGCGAAAATTTAATGCGGACCGCGCCAGGCGGAATGAACACGAAAGAATGAGAATGGCGGAATTCGGCGGAGTTCCGAGCTAGTTCCGAGTACGAAATAATAAAGATCGACCGCATCTCGGAATGAATGAGAAGAAGGAATAAAAGGGAGGGAGTTCCGAGTTCCGTTTAGACATCCCTACTGCACATTAGAGTTCGAAATACGGGTCGCCGTCTCTTCATTTCACGCACTCTCTCGCCTCTCTGACCGGTGAGATAGTGGGCGAAATGAAGAGACGGCCACCCGTATTTCGAGCTCTATAAAGTAATCCTAGGAGATTCTAGCAACATCCAATTCGCTGACAACAATTTATCAACATACAAATAGGTTACGCATCTTCCCGGAAAGTCTAACAAAAGCATCCGTGTTTTCTTCCCGCATACACAACACACAAAGTGGAGTGGGAATGCATTCGAATGTGTCCGTGTTCTTTCTGCGAACTGCTCTCCTCTCAATTCCCCCCTTCCTATTGTCCACGAGAATCATAGGGTATTTCTTTCCCCCGGAGAGAGACTCGAGAACCGGAAACTGAGAGCCGCCTTTCTCCACATCTCCACTCGGTCAGACGGCGCAAGGGTGCGCGACAAGAGCGGAGAGAACGCGCGCAAACCGAGCGAGCGAGAGAGCGAGAGGGAACACACCGCTGGCGTCTAGTGTCGCACGCGCGCTCTATCCCTCGTGGCCTTGTGGCCTAATGGATAAGGCGTCGGACTTCGGATCCGAAGATTGCAGGTTCGAGTCCTGCCAGGGTCGAAATTTTTGCCCCATTTTGCCTAGCCTACTCAACTGAAAAACTCTCCTTTCCGTCACGTCTTTCACCTTTTGCTCACTTTTAACACCCATAAAATCCGAAATAAACATTAAACAATTTATCTCAACACTCGTCACACAATCTTATTACAGTCTTCTACCAACAATCACTTCTGGGGGGCATACTACTGTATCACAACGGGGGCATACAATCGATTAGGGGGAGGGGATGGGCGGGGGCTAGAATTGTGTAACTGAGAAGGGCGATGATCTTTGATCCTTGACCTCTTATTCATCGACAATCTTGCCGGCCACGGCGATCGCCTCAATCTCGACCAGCGCGTTCTTGGGCAGAACGGCCACCTGCAAATCGAGTACGGTATTAATTACGGTATTTTTTTATAAATAATTAAAATGGAATAGGCTATCAGAAGTAGTTAACAAGGAATAGACTATCAGTAGTGAGTAGGAAGGAATCAGAAATGAAATACCATACGCCTGGCACACTCTTGTTTCACACTATCCGTATTTTCCCGACCACCTCCGCCAATTTATTATCGGTAGATTCATTTTTCCTAACAAATCAATAAATTATAGCTACTCCTAAACCAACGCCAATCTCCGCTAAAAATCGATAAGATTGGCAGATGCATACAGGATCCCATCGTACCACAGCGAGCAACACTCTCCCGCAGACTTTTCCGAAATCGATCAAAAATGCGCCTACCGAGACCCACCGAAAAGGCTCCCTTGGGCACTGGCTACCGTACCCAGCAATTGTCAATCTGTCATTTACTTTCCCTATGCAGTATTGATCAGCATCTTATCTACCGTAATCCCTTCAAACAGGTCTCTATTCCGTGAAGCTTCCTTCCTTCAATACCGTAATCAATCAATAAAACTATCGTATACTTGATAGGATGCTCCCGCGTTTCAGTTGCTACCGTACCCAGCATTAACCACTCTCCCGGGCAGTATCGAGTAATAAATAAAAGCTACCGTATACCTGGTAAGCGGCTCTCGCGGGGAACTTCTCCGTGAAGTACTCCTGGTAGATCTTATTGACGGTCTGGAAGTCGTCCATCGACGCGAGGAGTACGGTAGTCTTCACCACTGTTAAAGTATCGATTATTGCAAGTACCGTATTTTATAGACAAATGTACGATACCAACACTAACTGTAAACGAGTGTGCAGCATTCCATCTTTCTCTAATCATTTCCCGCAAAAGATTTATTTCGTTTGCAGATAAAATAGGAAGTTTCGGGTTGCATACTTACGATAAATCAAGAATCATTCCTACGGGCCAATTAAGATACGGCTAGTTGTCCAAACAAGAGTAAACCCCCATTTCAAACGCGAACTTCTCAATGTCAGTAAAGAAATAAGTGTAAGACTATCGCTAACAAACGTGGTTTCGTGTTGTACACTCGCTTCGTCAGCCTACAAACTTTGATTGATCAATGCGGACGAATTTTTTTGGCAAAAAAACCAACAACTAAAACAATCCCTGAAGCCAGTGAGCCAATCAAGCCAGTGATGTTTCCCGGCAATTTTTTTTTATTTGATAAATCGATAAACTCCTCACCGTTACCGTAGCCGACGCCGGCCGCCTTGAGCACCTCGCCAATGTTCTTGAGCGACTGGTGCGTCTGCGCCTGGATGCCCTGCAAATAATTAATAGCTAATGAAGCTAATGAATCCCATTTAGCTAATGAGTATCAAGCGTGTCGCCTAAGAAAATTCGAGAAACGCGCACACCACTTGGACAGCTATTTCCATATGATTCCTTCATTATTTTTTTCAATATTGCATATTAATTTCAGTTTAAAAATGGTAAAAGGAAGTGACTATCACGGTAAAATTAAGGTGAAATTAAATATGAACAGTTTGTTTGTCGAAACGGTTTTTGTCGAAATGTCTCTTTCCGAATTTGCTTTGTTGACCTGTCTTATCACCAACCCAGGTACATTGGAGAATTCGAAAATGCGGTTGAAGTATAGAATAAACTACCTCAGTACTACACCCACTATGCACATAGAGACCATACCGCGACTACTATACCAAATCCAATCGATAACCTACCTTATCATCGATATCGTACTTCCCGATACCGTACTCCCTGATACCTTACTCCTCTCGGATACCTTACCTCGGTGAGGTTGCCCGTCTCGGGGAGGAGTCCGAGCGAGCCGGACAGGTAGATCGTGTCGCCGACGCGCACTGCCTGGCTGCAAAAATAGATCTTATTGATTACGGTAGGATTACGGTATTTCCTTTCGAACAGTCTGACAGCCATGAACTACTGCCTATGGATTACAGTAGGAACTAAAAAGTAAAGAGTATTCGCAAGTGCATTGCCTGGCTGCAAATTGATATTGTTGATTGTTGATTACGGTAGGTAATTTGAGGCTGTTACGATACTTCCAATTAGTAACGCAGTGATTGGCTCATTCGCAATAAAAAGTGCGCTTTCTGACTGCATCCGAGCATATTAATTATTGATCGCGGTATAAATTGAGGGCATTGCAGTGTTGTTCGAGGATTATCGACAAACGGCAAATTTCGTGTTTCTCCTCGGCTATCAATGGCTAATTAACCCTCGCTCTTTCACGTAAAGTACACTTACCCTCTCTCACACCTCACCACAAACGAAGTTGACAGTGAACGCAACTAGTTCCGCGCAACAATCGCTCCTCGGAGAATATCGAATGAACAACCAATGAACAAGATACGCGGACTACTATCCACCCTTCAGAAACAATAACACTTAAATCTGTACTTGTTCAATCTCGAAACCGCAAACCAAAAGCAAGTTTCCCCCCTGCTCAATCGCTCGCCCCACTCTCCTCTCGTCCTTCTCTCGCGTCCCCCTACTGAGTGCGGAGTAGCGCGCAGTGTCCATGTGGTCCTGTGGCCTAATGGATAAGGCGTCGGTCTCCTAAACCGAAGATTGCAGGTTCGAGTCCTGCCAGGATCGAGATCTTTTGCCGCATTTTTAGCTTGTACTCACAGTAATCCCGAGAGCGTAACTCCACATTTAAACTAATTAATTAATCATTGTAATTAGGTAAACTGTAATTACCTGTATGGTCCGATGGCGGCGGGTGCGTTGGCCGAGTGGATGATCTGGCGGGTGATCGTGGAGGCCATCTTTGCTACCGAGAACTTCCTGCAATGCGGCGATCGATAATCAATCGATAATTGCGGGAAGAAAACCAAGCAAAACCACCACAACCCTCAAAAACTGAAAAGGCGGCGCGGTAGTGAACCAATAGAGAGCAAGATCGGCAGAGGAGGGACAAATCGACAAGACAGGGACGCCTATCAATGCCAAACTGCCCGCTCAGTGAACCGTAAGTTGCCCACTCTCTCGCGGGTCAGAGCGCACGATAGATATTGCACACAACATTTACTCCGAATCGGCGTCCGTTTTAGTCAGCTTGCTGGCAGTTTCCTCAACTTCCGAGTCAGCAGGACGTTTCGAGGTAGTTCGAGAGGTCGGCATTTCACCACTAGTGCTCAAGTAGGCACAGCAAGTCCCGCCTATCGATTAGAATGTTCGCGAAACGACATCAAATTGTGCAGAGAACCGTATAGATGTTAATTTCATATCCCTCATTGGATATTGTCGAATTAACTTACACGGCTAGCAAGAGAGTGAGATGAAGTGCTACTACGGAAGGGCGCATGTCACTGATATGATAGAGCGTGATTAAAGAGCAGCGACGAGTTCTTAAACGAGTTCCCAAACTGGAACAACATACAACAGGAGACTCACATCTCGGAGGACGAAGAGAAGAGCACCGGTTGAGAGGAAGTGCGAGTGGAAAAGTGAAAGAACGCTCGAATACCCCTCCCTTCGACAATAAAATCGATACGATTGCATACTGTTGTTGTGGAAGATATTATGTAAAAGACCGAACTGTTCAAAATCATCGCTTCTTTCTTCAGATAACAATTTTATGTAACATTCCAAAAGGAGTGATGAGAGCAGATAACAACGAAGCTCCGAGCTTAATAAGCGGGAGTGGAAGCAACGGCGACAGGGGCAGCGGGGATGGCGAGCTTGGGCTCCTGCTTGTGCTCGGAATGAGGCTGAGCGGGGGTCTGCTCCTCGACGGGCTCGACAATGTGGACCTGAAAATGCATATATAAATGTTGGATATCTTCTACACCAGAAAATCACATAAAATTCGCTAGTAGTACAGAAACCTGTTATTTAGGGCAGCTAATTTGGTGAAAGAGGGTGACCCTCAGACTCCTACTCAACGCAGCCCAATGTTAACCCGATTCAAGACGAATACTAACCTGGTCGGGAAGGGGCATCTTGGGTCCAGAGGCGCCAGTGGGGTCGTGGGGGAGCATGATCTTGACCTTGATACCCAAGACTCCTGAAATACATAAGAACTTTAATAATACTTGATCGATTCCAAAAATTTCCATGCATATTGAATCAAAATTGCGTACCCTGACGGAGCTGAACGTGTCTGACCGCCTGCTGGATGTAGTCGTGGACGGGGTTTCCGGAGTGGATGAGGAGACCGTCGTTGAACTTCATCGACTTGGCACGCTGACCACGGAGCTTTCCAGAGACGATAACCTGTAATATTATGAATTAAAATAAATACACTAATAAATTAACCAATCGATATAACAACTTACTTATATTCAATTCACGATATAGAATCAAGCCATCGCCCAGTGTACAAAAATTTCAAACCTGTTATTTTTTAAAGATAATTATTAGCAATTAAAGCTGTAACAATCAAGCAAATGAATTTGCAATGAGAAAATTAGTACCTCGCATCCCTGGGCGTTGGACTCCATGATGAAACGGAGAACTCCGTAGCAAGCACGACGGACGGCAAGACCTCCGACGAGCTTGTAACGGAGGGACTCGCACTGAGCAACAGCGCAGAGACCGCGATTGGAGACCTTCTCGGCGTAGAGCTACAACAACAATAATTAAACACACATAAGCAACTTGCAATAATAAAACAAAATTTTAAATAGTCAGCTTACCTCAACGGTTCCCTCGTCGAATCCGAATCTTTTCTGGACAACGGAGGTGAGCTCCTTGATTCTGCGTCCGCGCTCTCCGAGCACAGACTGGGTGCGGGTAGCCATGATGATGACCTCAGCGCGAGCAGGGGTACGGCGGATCTTAGAATAGATCGGTTTAAAACAAAGTAAGAAGAAAATAACTACTATAATAATAAAAATCCGATTAAAAGGGCATAACCCGTCTTCTACGCATAACTAAGGTAAACCAAAGTAGGGAGACTCATAAATTGTAAAAACGAGGTTTAAAAAGTACCTCGACTCCGGAGTATCCGTCCTCAGCGAGCTCCTTCATGAGGAAGTTGTTCAACTCAGCCTTGAAGACTCCGTCCTGGACGGCCTTCTTCTTCTTGGTGATGGGGTGAGCCGAAGACATGATTGCCCGCCGTCCGAGAGTACTGAACGAAGCATAAGGTTACACCGAGTTTTCAACATAACAAAATGCAATAATAAGAGGCCTAGTAAAAGGAGTTAACGCAATTGAATAACGAAAAAAGACACTAATCAAAGCTGAAAACATGAAAAACAATTTGAACTTTTAGGAAAAAAGAAAAAGTCCCCTAAATTTTCGCTGCTGGCTGAAAAATGCGCTGATACTCAGTACCGTAGATTTGATCCGGCGGGAAGAGCGTTGTGAGAGCCCTGTCACTTCATTTTTTTTACTCTTTTCTGACATTTTTTGTTTATTTATTTTATCAATTAAATTAGTTAATTATTGGATTGTTTTTGTTGTCGTTGTGATATAAGTTGCGATGTTCTACAAGTCTCTTCGATTTTGATGATCACGAGTCGTTCTTTCAAGGACTCAATCGTATGAATGAATTGAAGGAGTATGCCCGTCGTTTCACACCCTTTCTTCTCGGGAGAATTCTCCGAACTGACCCGAAGACGATACCTAAGACGATCACAATCAATTCGGAGAAGTTATCGGCGCGATTGAAGGTATCTATTTGCTTTGGCTTCTGTGGTTAATCGTCGGTTGTCGAAGTTGCCAAGAATGGTTCATTAGAGATGATTCGCTCGATTTCAACCATCATTCACTGTTTAACGGAGTATTAAGGGGTGTGACCGCTGATTTTTTGCATGGCCTAATTTTAAAATGGTCCATTGAATTATCAGTGTTAAAAAATATCAATTACAGAACGTCACCGAGACGCTTGACCACTCAATTCGCTACCATTCAATTGGGAATGGTGAAGTACAGAAGAATGTGGACGAAGTACGCCATCAAGTGGGATCGCTCCTGTTCAGCGAAATTGGATTCGAGCTACGACGGGCTAAGAGCTCTGTCTGTGACGGAGATGGAGTATTTCTGTCCAAGTAAGCTCGAAATTCTTGACTTATTAGATTTAATAGTCCCACATTGAATAGTTAATCATGGCCACTGTATTACGCGAGAAACTAGTAATTAGTATGGTTTCTCATGTAAATTTACTAGAGTTATCAATGGTCATGGAGCTTGAATACAAGCGTGATTATTGACAGTCCTTTATAAACGATTTTTTTTGTGAATTCCAGGGGCTCGATTTCATCGCACTCCTTGTGCTGTCTCTACCCTGGAACGGTGTACGGACCGGGCGACCCGATCCTTATCCAATCGCTGGGAAATAGCTTCATTCTGAAGTGCAGGCTAGTTTTCAATTACACTTAACTTGTAACTTGTCCGGACTTGGTTGTTATGTAGTCGCAGTGATCAATCTCCCCCTGGACATTGAATTTAGTGATTTGTGAGTAGTCGTTGTAAATCGCTCCCTGAAATGTGTGATATAACTAATATTTTTCAGGGATGGACAAATGATCGATGGGAACGACCGACGAATATCCAAGAGCATTTTCAAGTTAGTAATTTTATATAAATATTTACTTTATCATAAATGGGAGCATTTTTGCTCGGTATCAATTTTCCTGGTTTGTAAGGTGTAAATACCTTTGCACTCCTGCCATTCTCTTTCAAATTAGAAATTGATACCTTTGTGAAATGGGCGGTAATACATGATTTGTTTTTACTTCCACGTCCAGTGCTTAAGAAAACAACAACAAAAGATAAAACGTTAATTTTTAACTTTTAAAATATCTTCCATGTAGTTAGGTCTTTGAAACGAGAGAAAAATGTGATCTCCTGCATGACGGAAGTGCGTTGAATAACGTGATAACTTTAACGTTTTCTCAGGTCGTGCGCATACCGTGACTTCGGTCATGGCGTGTGTGATCTCTCCTGGCTGGAGCGAGAGCCTGTCTCCTTCCTCAACATTGGCCAGTACATCAACGATGCCAGGAGCGAGAAAGGTAAAATAGGTTTATTTTTTGCTAAATTGTTAACATAATTACGTTTTTTTTAGCTGATCTAGAGTAATGTTCTATCCTTTGTCTACTTAATTATTAAATATCTGTCGCTAGATTTAGTTAGTTTTTAACTCATTGAAACCAAACTGGATTATTGGGCTTTTGGCTGACACATCACAAATTATTAAACATGGCCAATTTAAAATCTTGTTTTGGTGTTTCAAGACTGGCCTATATTTTGTGGGCGAGTTCACATTTGATGAAAGGTGTGCGATTTCTTCAAATAATTCCATTGCAGGCAACGTGCAATACATCGACGTGGACATAGTCGGTTGGCCGATTTCCCTTCGACGGTGGCTACCGTATACCACCTACCGACCACGAGACGGAATAGCCGGAGTCCATGACGGTATCCCTCTTAGGATAGTCGCCCTAGTGTCAACTAGAGACATTCGAGAAGGCGATGAATTGTTGTCTGATTATCTATCCTGCTAGGTTACGGTAGTTGAACAGTTAGAGTGTAGATTGGTGTACATATTTTACATTTTATTTGACATGTACTGTAGACTACTGTAGATATTCATTGCTCATTTCTAGTCATAAATTGTTGCTCAGATTACGGTACTTATGCATCGTTGCCATTGATTGTTACGGAACCGGCTCAGAAAATAAATGAATCATTTTTGACTGTGTTCTTCGAGTAAGGCGATTATCTGTCTCTTAGTTTGATTTCGCGCTACGAGTCATATGCATTGATAGATCACAGGGACGGGGGAGAGGGAAGGGAAGAGTAGTGATAAGGACTGTTTGTCCTCTACGATTCTGCACTCTCCAATATCTCTCGCAACCGTCTCTCACTCACATCGTCAACGTGCATTGCACCATTTTATTAGAGGTTGAGCTGCACTATGGGCTTGTGAAACTAGGATGATTCAAGGTTCATTCGAATTCCGTCTGTTCTCGTTTGTAGGACATTTTTTTGATCAGATTAAACTGGAAAAGTATTTTCGAAAAGTTCATGGGAAAGTAAGGAGCGTTGACCTTTGATCGCGACGATCTACCGCTGTTAACTATGGCATGACGATTTATGTTGCAGTGTATTCCAAAAAGCGAATTTTGATATGAGGAAATCGTTAAGAGCGACAATTACGACCAATAAAAGTGCAAAATATTTGAAAACGTTCATCGCTTTTTCTTCATCTTTCTACGTATTTAGCACTGTTGTGTCTGGTGTGACTAATTGCTTGACTGCTTGCTGGTATGTTGTTGTTCATTCTAGCGCTGCCCTGTCTAACCTCGCGCTACACCCAATTTTCGATCCAACTGCCGTAAACAGCTCATTACTAATTTCAGTACTCCGTACTTTGCTGAACGGTTTCGGAAACACCTTCATCGTATTCTTTGTGGTTCAGGCGTGCATTCTAATTGGTTTACCGATAACACATTTTCGAGTGATATCGCCATATTTCGAGGGTGTTTTGGCGCCAACGCCACCATCATTTCTATTTTCTGAAAGCGGCCGGTCTGAGCAAAAATTTAACGCATCTCTCATTTCGCAATACTCCCCCGCTGTTTCTAACCGGCGAGAGATCATTGTGAATTGAGAGACCGGTAAATTTTTGCCCGTCATCCAACAGTAAGCAGCTAAGCGTTCTCCCCATTTCCCATGCTATTTCTGCCCAGTAGATCAGAGGAAGGTCAAGGGATAGAGAGGGGCATTACTCATCGCTATCCTCTTTCTATCCCGTCGTCGTTTTCCCATGGCGTTTGAATAATTGACTGCGGTTTATCTCTACTTTGCGAGTTATCTCACTTTTCCGAATGACAAAATAGCATGTCAAACAGAGAGTTCGCTCAAGCGTTAGAGCAAAATTGTCTGTCTCTTTTGTTTCGCAATGCTCTCTCCCTTTCTCTGACTGACGAGAGATACTCCTCGCGTTTCGATAATGTTTGCTCCGGTACTGCATTGTTCTGATACCATTTTGTCGTCTTGCTCCCGGATTAGATGGTTGATCTACCCCTAAGCCATTGTCTACGTTCAAACGACTGATTTCGATCTTTTTTCATTATTCGAGACTGTCTTCAGGAACAATTTTCGAAACTTATCACGATTTGTGCGGAAACTGTATCTGTTTGTTGGTTCATCCCTCTCCGGATTCTCACTTTGCCGTCGATTTGGCCTTCCTCTCCACAGTGCTCTTTCGATTTGTTTGTGAAAGATAGGGTCACGGAATGGGAAGAGTTCGATCAAATTCAACTTTCTACCATTGTTTCCTTGTTCATACTCGTTTTTGATGCAAAATAAGTCATGAAGAATTCGGAAAAAAGTGCATTTATTCATGTGATCGCACTACATCACTTCCATAGTTAGATAGATCCCCAAATCCATTGTTATTTCCTCCAATTCTCTCCCGTCCATGATCCAACCACCCGTGTTCTCCACATGAATAATACTTCTTCTGAACGATTATCTGACTCATGGCAGACCTTTGATCACTTTCGATAAATGTCATTTCTTATCTCTGACTCAGTATCGCGAAATTTTCGGTAATACCGATATCGAGCCTACTGCATTCCTGATCGATCGATTATTTTTTTTTAAAGATATATTTTTTTGCATCACCCAGTTCCCGAAAGATGCAGATAAACCTATGACCTTTGATTGTATCCGGCAAATTCAATAATTACCGTACATCCACTGTACCTGGCCTTGTGCACGCGTGCTTGTCAAATGTCAACTCTAAAATCGCCTTGATTGTGGTAGCAACCTTACCTTACGCTTCAGAATCCGTTCCAATGTACGATGTGATCTACGACGATCCGTTCTGGCCGTTCAAGCCGGACCCGGGCGACGTCGACGTTTACTACAAGCGGGACACCGCATGGATGCTGAATACGGTAGCTGCCACACCATCAACCAGCAGTGCGGCCTTCCTCGCGCAGGCCTCGTCCACGATGCCTCCGATATTTCAGGGTAGGTACCGATTATCGATTGAAGATACGGGGGATAAAGGTAAAGGCAAAAAGCTAGAGGTGTAGAGGTGTCAAGCGATTTTACGTCGTAAGCCAACGCTAGGTGGGATCCACTGGTAAGGCCAGCTGTTACGGGAAATACAATAATGATGCAGTGATCTTCCAAAAGGAGGCTAGAGTCCAAGGAAGCGCCGAAGATAGTCATTTCATGATCCAGCATTGACCAGCAAGAGTGTCCTATCAGGTTACTGTAGCCGACCTTTCTATTGATAAATCACAGGCTGCAAAAACTATCGACCGGGCGGATCCGATGACAAGTACGGCAACTGCAACGTGACCGATCCACAGGAGGCCTGTCGATTACTCGGGGTGAGTGGAGAGATCAGAGATCAAAGATCACGGATGCTGGAAGAGTTTAGAGAAAGTTCAGAGGTCAAAGACCAAAGACCAAAGATCAACTACCATTTCAGAAACTGCACGAGGTCAAGGAGTACCGCACCTACTTTCTCGCAATTGTTCCTGTTATTTTATCGGGTATGCCAAGCGAACATCAGTATTTCCATAAAAACAATACCATTCTTGTGCTTCCTTGCTTTGCTATGTTCTTTTTAAACCACTGAGCCTGCGACCACTGCATTATCCCATACTTTTCTCATCTTGTGCAACTGCTGAAACTTAGCCTGAAACCTGCAGTTCATTCTCCACTTTTAATTTCTTCATTTTTGCGATCGAATTCGAGAGAATCTCTGAAACGTTTGAATAATCAGGAAACTAAAAAAATCCCTCTACTATTTTGTTCGACTGTATTTATTTGTGTTTTCGACACTTCTCTGGCGACCCTTTTCCTACCCCATCTTTCCTACCCCGACCCGACCCCATCCACTCTTTTGTGTTCTTGTGCACCCGGTGAAACTTATCCTGAATTCTGTCGTTCAGTCTCTGAGCAAAATAAGTGATACTGATTTCGTTCATCGTCACTCACAGTTGTCTCTGCCCAGGCAACAATATCACTAAATGTGCACAAGGCGCAAGACAATTTGGGCCGAAAACAGAGAAGAGCGCCAAATAGTGATAGCTATCGTCAACTGACTTAATTCCAGTATTCGCCTTCCTCTCCAACGCACTCTTCCTCTTCCTGCAGTGGATGGTGTGGCGGAAGGCCGGCTCGGGGTGAGCTGTGATCTTTGAACTCTTACATAACTCAAATAATGTGGAGTTCTGAAACGAAATGGTCGATGAGCCTGATCTTTGTTTGTAAGAATGAATAGAATTTACACAGAATAAAAAAAAATTAACTTTTTCGGGGTTAGGAATGGGACCAAAGGAGAAATCAGTCAAACTGGGGTCGATAAGGTTATGTGATGGCGGTGAAACCTAACTTTTTTCGAAGGCACTTTTTTCGAATTGTAATCAATATTTAAATACTGAAAGAAATTGAGGTATCCACGCCTCACATGAGAGACACTGTAGAGTATCTAGACACACTGCGGAAACATGATCTTTGATATTTGACCCCTTCCAGTCATCGCAAGCGCTACGCCATTACCCACTTATATTTGATCTTTGTTCTTTGATCTTTAATCTCTGCCGATCTGATCTTTGACCTCTTGCAGTCATCGCAAGCGCTACGCTCTCATCCTTTTCCGCTCGTTCACTTCCCTCCTCACCCTCCTCTGCTTCTACATCCTCCTCATCGTGTGGCAGGGAGGGGGACTGAAGTGAGCTTGGACTTTGATCTTTAGACGGCTGCCCGACCCCTTTAGCCCCACAGCACGTCAGTTAAGCGAGCAATTTGAATCGCAAACCTGCATCATCAATTCACCTTGCGTTCTATCTTTGTAGACAGTGTTACTAAAGTCATGTTCATGAGAGAATCACGCGAAAGAATGATAATATAAATAAATATAATGAATTTCAGCTACGCCTCAGTCGCTGTCTTCATCTTCATTGGCAGCCACGACTTTTTCTGCATCGCTTGTGAGTGTCTTTGATCTCTCGTAATTGATCTTCGGCTCACGTTTTCTCATTCTCTGTTTTTTTCCGGATTCATGACTGATGAAGGGACGCAGTGTGAACCCGGCGAATGATCTTTGATCTTTAACGACCCCATCATTCCAGCTACGTACCTCGTGCTCACAGGCATCCTCTACACAGCGGTCGTGCATCCGATATTTTACAAAGTAAACACCAATAACAATATCGTGAAAAACAACAACAACAACAACAACAACATCAAAACAATAGCAATAAAAACAACAATTCCAGTTGAAATTCCGGCTCGTGCACTGCTACGCTATCGTCGGCTGCATCTACCTCGTGACGATGATCCTGTCGGTGAGATCAAAGGGAATTTTTAAAAAAATCTTATTTTCAAAGGAACACTCCGTTAAAAAACTGAAATGTCTCACCATTTTGAATATTCGTGCATATTTTAAAAGATCACGCTCCTGAGTTGGCGAAATTACTAGTGAACTTTGCAAGCTGACAGCGTCTACTTGGTGATGATGATCCTATCGGTGAAATTAAAGGGAACGAAGTGCGAGGGCCAAAGCAAAGTGGCTCTGGATTTTTTACAATAATATTTTTTATTGGTCGAAGCGAATAAGAGATGGGAACTAAATTTAGTCATTATCTCTCAAATTTGTATCACATGTGAAACATATCTGACCTACGTTTTGACACTACCTTTCAATTTATTAGCCTGCTCAAATTGGATTAGATGTGCCAAAAATAAGTCTATCGTCGACCTACTTGATCACGATGATACTGTGAGATCAACGGGATCTTTCATCGTGGACGTTAATATTTTTTGTGATCTTGTAAATCCGAATCTCTGTAATCAATCACGAACAATATTTTGACAGTTTATGTAGAGCGCCAAACAGATGTGAAAGAATCTGCCTCACATTCGGCCTGATCTTTGCTGTCTCTAGTCTGATCTTTGATCTCTAGTCTGATCTTTGATCTATAGTCTGATCTTTGATCTCTAGTTCATAATCTTTGATCTCTCCAGGTGTGCTTCGGTCTCTTCGAGGCCACGCTCTTCTACCCCGACACCACGCCCATCCCCTGCCCTGTGAACTCGTGCGGATTCCCCGTGGCCATTGTGATCGTGAGTTCGCATCGAGACTACTCTGGTGTCCGGAATCAACTTGGAATCAAGTAGAAATGGGTTTTCAAGTTGGAATAAAATACAGTACCCCTGCCCCATTCCCACAAGTTGGAATCAAGCAGGCTTACGTACCCGCAGTGTCTAGCACGCACCTCGCCTATAAGGTCCCTTTTCACAGTCCTGTTCTGACTGCCTTCGGGCACGAGCGCGCTGGACTATTTGCGGACCCCAGTTGGACCGCCTTTTGAATGTGACCGTCTCCACATGGTCGTACCATGTGAGGCCTTTGGTCACGGTATGTGAGGCCCATGCTCCTCCATCAATCAATAATGGAGGAAGCTACCGTAATTCTCACCGATTTCTAACGATCCCACAAGTTGCCATCAAGCTTGATTCCAACTTGTGGGAATTGCTTGATTCCAAGTTGATTCCGGACGCCAGAGTAGTGTCTAGTTTCGAGTTTGCAGTTTGATTCGTGTTCACAGCTATATCTTTTCATCAGTGTATCATCAGTAGCCATTGTAATTGAGACTGTTGTTCATGGAATGTGCTCTAAGGCCATACAGTCTAGTTTGATCTTTGATCTTTGATCTCTAACAACTGATCTTTGACCTTCCAGGTCGTGCTCCTCTCCCTCGGCACCCTCACCGTCGTCCTTCTCTACCTCGTGCTCCTCCTGAGGATGAGAGCGAGGAACCGGGCGGAGCTGCACACTGCGAGTGTCGTGAGTGACCTATCGTGACTAGAGTATAGTTTCGAGGTAGAATAATATATGGGTTATGACGAGGAACCGGGCGGAGCTGCACACTGCGAGTGTCGTGAGTGATCATGCATTTCTAATCGTGACTAAAGTGTAGTTTCGTGTTTGGTTACCCTTGAGCCCTGGTTTATTCAAGTTTATATAATATAAATTTAAAAATGTAGCCAGCGCAGGAAAAACTATTTTGCCTATGTTTCACGCAGCTCGCAAGACGCGAAGAGAACTCGTTACTGCATTGCTCGCGTGATTTGCCGTTTAGACAAAACAATAATATTGATCCTCGGGTTTTCCAATGATCTTTGATCTCTTCAGAAATCGAACGAGTCTCGCTCCTCGCAGAAGCGATCAAGTGTCGTGGCAATGAACCGACTGGCAATCAATATGTGAGTATCTAGTTATCGTACCTTTCTATCAGCTAAAAATATATACCTAGCGCACTGAAACACGATCGAGATAGTCGATTTGAATCAACTCGTGGCTTTGTTTCCGACTCTGGAGTGGCGCCTCTTTCTTTCCCAAGTTCGCTTTATTTTGATCTTTGAGCTCTGGGCTATTTCTTATTTTTAGATAGTCCATTCTCTTTTTCATACACAGTTTCCCTCAATAGCATTCCTATTTTCTTGAGAATATGAGCCGTTGATTGTAGAACGACTTAAAGTTGATCTTTGATCTCTCCACTCAGGTTCACCTTTACCATTGCAACGATGCCCCTGGTGGCCATCTCCATCTACACGCTGGCCAACTTCTCGAATCTGTCGACACTCGGGCAAGGAGAGAAGTGAGATTAACCTTTTTTTTTTTAAACTTTACTGGATCGGGGCATTTCGCAAAGTTTTGTGTTTCACGCATATTGCAAGACATGAAGTGGCTCGGTATTTCACTGCGAATCATGCTGATTGTAATAACAAAAAAATATTTAAAAAAAACTACGGATTCGACACCGCAGATCTTTATCCTCCTGTGCCAATAGATGCGCACAAACATTGCCCACAGTTAACAGAGATCACCGATCAAAAAAGACACAGATCAGAGATCAAAGTCCATCCCTTACAGATCTCCCTGCAAGACGTACCTCAACTCGGACCTCTTCGTCGAGTTGGAACTGCTCGCGAGTGCAGCGGCGTTAATTTGGTGAGTAAAAATTGCTCAAATACATTCAAGTACCGATCCAAAATCATAGGTTGTGCTCAATATGGCCTGCATTTTTCATTGAACTTTTTTTAGGTCGCAATATTTTCAAGGTATTGTCAATGTCTATCGACCCCGTCGTCGATAAAGATTCACTGAACTAGGCGACCTGAACCTGAGATTGACAGAGCCAAAGATAAAAACAGACCAACTGCAACATTTCCAGGGTGCTCTCCATGGCGATCGATCCCGTGGTCAACATGCTCGCCGATCCCAAGTTGGTCGAGGAGGCCAAGAGGATCGGAGGAATGATCAAGGAGAAATTGGCTTGCAAAGTGTGCTCGAAATCGAATCAAGCGACAACAGAATGAGCAGTTCGTTAAGCTTGAACGTTGTGACCTTTCTTCCAGGATGATGAAGCCCATTATTTAGATACGGTGTTGTGATAGGTTTTAGTTACGGGTTCCAAGTGATGTTACATGCTGTTCGTTGATAAATGCATTTGATCGAAGAGGCCAAGCGGATCGGAGGAGTGATCAAGAAGAAGATGACGTGTAAAGTGTGCTCAAAGCAGAGTCAGGAATCTTGAAGAGCCTTTTTTTCAAGGACGTGTGCCAAGAGCTCTTCATCGCCTAAATTCGAACTGTCCTAATATAAAAAGCAGTGAACCGTGATTGTGATTGTCTTTAGATTAGCCATTTCTCACGGGTAACCCCACAGACTGATGTTACATGCGGTTCTTTAATAGAGTTTGATCGAAGAGTCCAAGAAGATTGGGGGGAGTGATCAAGCAGAAATTGACGTGTAAAATGTGCTCGAACTTAAATCAGGAATCTTTAATAGTATTTCTTCAAGTAAATTCTCTAAAATTGTTCTTCAAGCCAATGAATCATGATTGTGATAGTCTTTACAATTATGTAGATGAACTGTTCGTTACGAGTTACCCTATCGATTGATGTTTCATGTTATTCGTAGATAAACGATTGATTGCGATAAATCAAAGAGATATAGATAACAAAGTATTTTTGAATTCGAATCAGGCCTAATTGGCATTTTTATATTTATGTGCATATCACAGCGTGTCAGACGGAGGTTCATTTGCGTGGCGGACACATTTTCGACTCTTTCTCTCACTTGAGCGACTCTCGAGACCCCGTGTCGATCGGTGGAAAATCGCTCGAATTACTGATTATTCTTCTCCACTTCTTTTATTCAAATGGTGAAACATATTGCGAATGAATGCATTTCTTCGGACTGACAAATGACGCAGACCAAGGAAAGACTTTAATACTGAGTGAAACATATTTGAATTTTTTTGATTTTTAGCCAATAACGACTGTTTTCAGTTGTCTAGGGGAAGTAATGCATTTGAGACTTTCAATATCGAAATTAAAATTTTAGGGGTTGTGTTAAAGATTGAAATGACCCGAAAAACACGAGAAAACTCGCCAAATCAATAGTTCTGACCACAAAGCCTTAAAGATTTCGTCGGAGGAGAACGCTATCGATATGAGGTTTGTGCAGAACGTCAGGGAATGTCTTTCCTCAACTTCTGATGGGAGCCGTTTTTTCAATTTCGATCTTATACCGCAGTAGCAATTGGAAAAGCCCCGAAAAAATACGCGAAAACTCGCCAAATCGATAGTTTTGCACACAAATCGTCAAAGTTTGTCACCTTAGGAGGAAGATATCAATATGCGGTTCGTGCAGATCGTTGAAGAAAGTCTTTCCCCAGATTCTGATGGAAGCAGAATTTTCAATTTCGATCTCATTCAGTAGCAACTAAGCAATAAAGATGGCGACCCTGGCCAAAACCCTCATTTCACACCGCTTTTCTCTCTCGCGCGGCGCAGAATGACTCGGCCAAACTCCGCCACGCAAATGAGATTTTTCCCCCCGTCTGACACGCTGTGTATATCGAGTTCGAAATGTATGATAAATTAATATCGATAGGAATGCGATTGAAGTTCAACGATTCGTACTGGCAATTGTAGTATATCACAGCGTGTCAAAGAAGGAATTGAGGCGGCGGAAACAATTTTGTCTCCCCTCTCATTTCTCTACCTTCGGTGTGACCCGTGCGGTCGGTGGTGAGAATGAAGTGAGAGGAAGACTCAACTCAGTAAATTGTACAGATAATGTTTCCAAGAAACATATCTGTACGATCAAGAAATGGAGAGCTAGAATTGTTTGGTCCTTATCCATCGCTTGAAACTCAACTTATATTCGCCGTGATTCGCACTCATTCTTCGCGCCAAATATTCAAACTTTAGATCACTGTAACTTGTAAACAAAGGCCTATTTCTAAAATGTGCCGCGTACAACTTTGAGACACACTTCATTACTACCACCCTGTCAAAACCGTTTCTTATGGGCACAATCAGGAAGCTGAAAAACTTTGCCTAAACATGCTCATTTTTTTTACAAAAGTATGCTGTGCTAAACAAGATGCCTAAGGCTTAGATGCTCAGAATCACCAAAACCAAAAAAATAAGATCTGTAGATATATGATAGGGGATCATTCCGGAGTGATTTAGACCATGATATTTTGAAAACGAAAGCAGTGGCTCTATAGAAAAACTCATTTTCGATGGTTTTTCACATAAATCAAAAGTTTTCCAAGGAGTGGATAGTGCCAGAGGCAATCTAACTGTATAGGATGTTGGGGAAACTCTATTGGGAAAAGTTGTAGGTGGCAGAATTTCGATTTTCGCCTTATTTTTTCAGTAGCAATATCAAATATGAGGTCATTAAATTTCGAAATAATGTAAACCATATAATAACTTCTCTCTAATCAAACCGAACGACCTGAATTTTTCGCATGGAGTAGCGCTCTGGGTTGGGAACTGATCGCTGTATCATTCATGACCCATTTCACACTCTCTTACGAGCTAGGACACCTAATTCATTGCGCATTTTCTCCCTCTTATTGACCGCTCCTCGCCCTCGGATCGAGCGAAATGATCCGCCGCGAGAAACAAAGGATTCGTCTGCGCTGACACGCTGTGTATATAAAGCCCGAAAGATGCTCGATTAGCTCCAACCGCATTCAGATTTTCTTGTGCTTTTATCACTTACAATAAGCGACGAGTCCATTTTTTATGCACGTATTGAAAGCGGCTGGCGCAATGCTTTCTTAGATAATATTATATTGTTCCGTCTAGATAGCGTGGCGTCTCTTTCTTTTCTTCAATACCCTTCGATTGTTCAAATTGCTGCCAGCACACTTGCATAGTCCTCGCAAAAATAGATTAGAAAAAAAAAGTTTGATTACTATCGATTAATGTTAATTTTTCTATTAATTTCAGTTAAAATTCTTAACTTTCAGTTCTGCTCTGATAAATGTTATGCGATCAATCAGTACCGCGCAATGCTTTATACATGCCGGATATTGTACTCGAAGAAATTTAGGTAAGCATTCTGATCTATCCCGCTGATTCCGTTTCTGCTTCAGGTTATTTTCTTCTCGAAATTTCGAAGTATCTCCTTATGTTCGAACTGCATAATTATAGTGCAGATATTGATATAGACGGATCTCCTTGTTTTGAAGATCACCCATTCTACGGAATTCCTTCCCATTTTTGGCGCACGATATCCAGGCAGATGCTAGGAAATGGACTTCATCATTTCAAATTAAGCGATGGAAAAGACTGCTTGGTCGGTTTGTTTGACTGTTCATATCATTGATCCAGTCAATGTTTTTTTTCTCTCAGATTGAACGCTTAAGACCGAACTGTTCGCTACAAGAGGCTCAAGTAAAAGTGCGATTGGATGAAAGTTTTTAAATTATCTGGATGACCTTCTTTCTTCATTATTCCCAAATGATCATTGCGATATGTTGTTTATACTATACAATAAACATTTTCATATTAGCTCATAGTAGTCCAAGATTGAAAGAATGGGTCGAACTTGCTGAAAGGAAGAAAATTGATTGGGCCAACCGAGTGCGACAAATGGACGGCGCGCGATGGACTCGTATGCTCACTACTTGGGTTCCTTATAATTGGCACCGATCAAGAGGCCACCCCAGAGTTCGTTGGCGAGATGAAATACGATCGATTATCGGAGAAGACTGGTGTCTATCTCATCGGAAGAATACTGCGCTAGAAGAGATCAGCATGCTTTCTAACATCCCACCTGCATGATACTGATAAAGGTTCTGATTCTGATATTAGCTCATTATATTACTGAAGAAGCCGTTGGTACTCTGAAAATATTAACATTATTGGCAACGCGGAGATCCAATGTAATAACAATACTTTATCTGCGAATTCAGGGTTTGCATACAACCCAATCAACGGGGGGGGGGGGGGGGGGGGATAAGAGAAGAGTGTATGACAGTGATGATAGGAAAAAGCTCATTTCAGAAGAATACGAGGCAATTTTTTTCTGCATGTTAAACTCCATCATCCCGTTGTCTGTCATTTCGAGGAAGAGGAAGAACGGGAAAAAAGTAATGTGTATCCACGTCACGCGGTTTTACGTCGTCAGACAACGCTAGGTTGGACCCACTGGTAAGGCCAGCTGTTAGATCATTCGATTGAGGACAGAGTACTGAGTACTAGGGTTGAAGAACGGGAAGACGAGTGTCGAATTGTCGATGTAGGAAGAGGTGATTGGATCCATCAGAGAGTTGTAGACTTGGAGATGGCGAAGAAGATCTATGGAAGATGGCGAGGAATGGACCTCGGAATGGAGCTGATCCACGGTCAACCGAGGCAACTAATAAGGATGGGAGGGAGGGTTCAGTTAAGGGATGTACCACTTGTCGGCAATGCGGAGATTGAGTGGGCAAATTATCTATATCATATCTCTGATGGCTTGAACATCCATTCAAGCAAGTGCAATATATGATTCAACGAGCATTTATCTAGTGCGTTTAAAATGCTCAGCAGACTCAATGTGCTGTTTAACGTGACGCTCGCCAAAGTACGACGCGTCACGCGTTTTAAACAAGTGGAACGGTTTATTCGCTTAAGTCGTTGGATTTCAATTTTGACCCTTTTCATTTGTTTATTTCATTTTTCGTGTTTACAATTGGCGTAAATATGCGCGAAAGTACCGTTATCACACCGTTTGTCGGGAATATGCGCGTTTCGAAATGCAGAAGACTCAGTTTGTGACTCTGACTCGAAAGTGACTCAACTTCACTCGTTTCACTCACTTTTTTCATTCGTATTTAGATCCTTTCCATCCCAATTGCCCCGTATTCTTAGCTAATACGCCGTTTCACAGGGAGAACGACTTTTGGAAGGAAGAAACGGCGGGCGGGAGTGTCATGGGGGATTCGAGTAAGATATTGTTCGAAATTAGCAACAAAGCCGGCCTTCCGCCACACTATCCACTGCAGGAAGAGGAAGAGTGCATTGAAGAGGAAGGCGAATACTGGAATTAAAAGTCGGCTGGTGATAGCTATCACAATTTGGGGCTCTTCATTGTTTTCGGCCTAAATTGTCTTCTTCCTTCACATTTAGAGCTGTGATTGCCTGGGCCAATAGGACTGAAAAGTTCCCTAATTCACACTCCGAATTTTGAATACTCTCTCATTTGATCGACGTCTTTCTGAAGGACGATGAACGATATTAGTTTCAAGATTATTCACATGTTTCAAAGAATCTTCCGAAACAATGAAAAGAGACAACTGAAGAATGAACAGCCGGTTTGAGGATAAGTTTCAACAGTTACACAAGAATAGAGAAGAGTGGTGTAAATCAGTGGTCTTGAGAGAAGTGATGCAAACAACAAATAAATAATTTCAAGCGAAAGGCGGCGAATGAAATATTGGTTTTAGCATCCCTGATCGTCGCATTACCTACCTGATAAAATCACAGGAACAATTGCGAGAAAGTATGTGCGGTACTCCTTGACCACATGCAGTTTCTGAAATGGTCGATGGTATTTGCCATTCAACCATTTTGTGGCTGAGTCTAAGAATCAAAAGAATCAAAATGTCAACCCTAATGAGCAGCGATTTTTTATTCTTTTTTCCTCTTGCTCACTTCGAACGTGGAAGGAACGGACGGAGGCGCGTCTGATAAGGATCAGAGATCAACGATCAAAGAGGAAAGATCAAAGATCAAAGAACCTCTTCCAATTTCAGACCATCTTTCACAAGGTTTTTATTGGACACCTATATCCGAAGGCACTGGTCATCAATCAACTACTCTGCTAAAGTAACAGCTGCGAAGCGTAACTAAAAGCGTGAAAATTAATTGCTCGAGAGTTCGTCTGCATGTGAGTAGAAGGAACGGATGGATTCGCGTCTGTGGGAAGAGATCAAAGATAAACTCGAATTGGGGGAAGATACTCTCCTTTTCTCTCACTCTCCATTCCCCACATTATTACCGTACTCCTGTCGCTGTGGATTTACAGTGAAGTATCTTGATTGGATGCCTACACTTCTTCATCGATTTATCCAGAGCATGGGACACTTTCAATTTCTATTCTTTTATCCACCTGGGCTGGTTAGGGAGAAAGAATAACGTAGGATAACTTTGTACTTATAGATGCCGTTCCCTATATTACTGTGACCATGTTAGGATCCTGCTTCTGTGAACATGTGAAAGTGTTCGAAGCAAGCCCGCTTGGCCTTCCTAACTGTGATCCTGATTGAAAAAAATGTGAATAGATGTTGACAAGCTACAGTACTCCCACCGCTAGTGACACTATCTAACACGTCCTCTTCCAAATCGATTTCAGGCGCACACGGGTACGGTAGGCATGTCGTACTAAAGGCAAAGTTTATTAGGGGATCAATTTCTAAAGGAACGCCTCTTTGCAGAGCACGGAATTAGGGATGGCAAAAATAGTCCAATGCGTTGTCTCAGACAATTTCATTCCGAGCTTTTCGGACCGGTTCTTGTCTCAGACAATGAATTGTCTCAAAGTTCGGACAACAAATTGTCTCAGACAATTTGTTTTTTTGACAATTTTATTTTCTTCAATGGGAATTTTTGCATTTGTTTATGTTTCACAATTCCACAAAAGAGCAGAATGATTTGGTGACGTGCTCAAAATCCAAAAATTCTGAGTTTTGAGAGATCCTTCAAGAAGGGATTGGTCGGTTCAGACAATTTTTGCCATCCCTACACGGAATGCAGGGTAAACGAATTGCTGTGAGAGGAGAGATTCGAGTTCCTTATCGCGAATTTGCGCCCTCTTCCCTTTCCTCTCCCATTATGGATATGAACTGTGAACACTAGTATTGAGATAAGCTCAAACTTTTCTAGTTGCATACCAAGCCCATTCGGCTGATGACTCATACCTTTTCTATTATTCACGATATTTACTACTTTATGGAGGTTTACTTTTAACGATTTTTTACTACTTTTTGAAGATTATCTGAACTAGCGAAGAAACGAACGTACCAATCGTAAATCTTGCATTGATTCTTCCTCAACTCTTACTATTGTTCGTATAATATCAATTGGAAGATTCGAGAGAATGATTCTCTCGTTCGGGTCCATATTCGAAGACTCAATACACTAAAACAAAATTCCAGATACTCGAAGCGACTTCATTTGACTCACCCTGACTCAATGCGCCACTCGTGTTGCGATTTTTTGCGAGGACTATGCAAGTGTGCTGGCAGCAATTTGAACAATCGAAGGGTATTGAAGAAAAGAAAGAGACGCCACGCTATCTAGACGGAACAATATAATATTATCTAAGAAAGCATTGCGCCAGCCGCTTTCAATACGTGCATAAAAAATGGACTCGTCGCTTATTGTAAGTGATAAAAGCACAAGAAAATCTGAATGCGGTTGGAGCTAATCGAGCATCTTTCGGGCTTTATATACACAGCGTGTCAGCGCAGACGAATCCTTTGTTTCTCGCGGCGGATCATTTCGCTCGATCCGAGGGCGAGGAGCGGTCAATAAGAGGGAGAAAATGCGCAATGAATTAGGTGTCCTAGCTCGTAAGAGAGTGTGAAATGGGTCATGAATGATACAGCGATCAGTTCCCAACACAGAGCGCTACTCCATGCGAAAAATTCAGGTCGTTCGGTTTGATTAGAGAGAAGTTATTAGATGGTTTACATTATTTCGAAATTTAATGACCTCATATTTGATATTGCTACTGAAAAAATAAGGCGAAAATCGAAATTCGGCCACCTACAACTTTTCCCAATAGAGTTTCCCCAACATCCTATACAGTTAGATTGCCTCTGGCACTATCCACTCCTTGGAAAACTTTTGATTTATGTGAAAAACCATCGAAAATGAGTTTTTCTATAGAGCCACTGCTTCCGTTTTCAAAATATCATGGTCTAAATCACTCCGGAATGATCACCTATCATATATCTACAGATCTTATTTTTTTGGTTTTGGTGATTCTGAGCATCTAAGCCTTAGGCATCTTGTTTAGCACAGCATACTTTTGTAAAAAAAATGAGCATGTTTAGGCAAAGTTTTTCAGCTTCCTGATTGTGCCCATAAGAAACGGTTTTGACAGGGTGGTAGTAATGAAGTGTGTCTCAAAGTTGTACGCGGCACATTTTAGAAATAGGCCTTTGTTTACAAGTTACAGTGATCTAAAGTTTGAATATTTGGCGCGAAGAATGAGTGCGAATCACGGCGAATATAAGTTGAGTTTCAAGCGATGGATAAGGACCAAATAATTCTAGCTCTCCATTTCTTGATCGTACAGATATGTTTCTTGGAAACATTATCTGTACAATTTACTGAGTTGAGTCTTCCTCTCAAAAAAATAGTATTTGTGCAATTTTAGCTTTCCACACCAATTTTCGCAAAAGTTTTACGAACTTATCTACGATGATTCGTTTTTCATTATTGAAATCCTAAACAGTTGATTATTCAAAAAATATTGCCGAATTCACTTCAAAATCGCATTTCATCTCCTCCATTGCTCGTGAAAGTCTTCCAATTTCGGCAGTTATCCCGCGAAGAAGATTGATCTCGACCGACTCACGACTTTCTGAAAAAAAAACAGCAGAAACTTGATCGAAAACACGCCGCTTCTAACTGAAAATAGAGCTCTTTGTTCATTTCACCCACTCTTTCTCCGGGTAGAGATGCGAGAGAGAACCAAGACAGATCAAGCTTATCGATTACTTCAAAGTTGGCATCATCTTCAGTCAGGGGAAAGAGTCGAGGGAAAGCAAGGAGAGCCGGCCATACGGCAATGAAGAGGAGAGGAATACTAGAGGAGGGGGGTACGAGAGGGAAGGCGGTTCGAGTGATAACACTGTCGCATCGTTGTTTGCGCATGTTGACCCCAAGGGGTGCCACGCTAATCGATTGTATCCAGGATACAGTATCCACATAGAAAAGGAGGGAAAGTTCACGAGTAAAGAGGCGGGAGATGTTTGTCAAAGCAGCAAAGAAAGTTCTTCAGCATTCAGTGTTTTCACAACACAAATAATCTCGTAGATACATACCAATTATCACTAATCTGGAAATATTATTATTCTGACAATTTCCCGCTCTCTCCCATTCCCTCACTCTCTCGTCCATCCAATTTCACTCCTTTCACTCGCAAATGACTGGTCGTCGCCCTATAAAAGGACCTCGATTCGCCCCTTCCCTCATTCGTCTCGTCTCTCCCCCGAAGCGAGCGGTTCCCCCACCTCTACTAACTAACCCCCGCCCCCCCCCCTACTCGACTGACTATGGTGAGGATACCCCAGGATCTCCAGTACCCCCCAGTACCCCGAGCTCGTTGCAGACCCCCGTACTCGTCGCCCGCAAGCCGCTTCGCATCACGATCAGCGGCAGGAAGTTCAGCGGCGCCGGCCTCGCCGGCATCCTGGAGAGGAAGAGCTACACCAAGCAACGTGAGTTTGGAGATCCAGGGTACCTAAGATACCGTACCCGCCCTGTCCTGAGGACCCACGGTACCCTGGCTACCGTACCTCCCCCTGCCCCGGATCCCAGGGTACCCTCTAGCTACCGTACCCCCACCCCAAGTTACACCACCTACCGTACTCCTTTGCAGTGGTTCCGTTCATCGCGCCCGTCCCCTGGTCGTGGATCGCCCCCACGCCCTCGCAGTCCACCCTGAAGATTGTCGAGATGACCACCTCGGAGATATGTGAGTACCCCCCCCAGTGCCTAGGCTACCGTACCTAACCGGATCCCTGGTACCGATCTCTGGTACCTGCCGAACCCCGGGTACGGTTCCCTACCACACCCAAGCTACCGTACCTTACCATACTCCCTTCCAGGCGCTGCCGAGTTTGCCGATTGGACCATCTTCGACGCGGACTTTGGCGACGATGACCTAGGCGAGTGTGAGTTACCGTATCCTGTGGTACCCTGCAGTACCCTACCGTGCCCTATTCTACCGTACCCTACCGTGCCCTATTCTACCGTACCCTACCGTGCCCTATCCTACCGTACCCTACCGTGCCCTATCCTACCGTACCCTACCGTGCCCTATCCTACCGTACCCTACCGTGCCCTATCCTACCGTACCCTACCGTGCCCTATCCTACCGTACCCTACCGTGCCCTATTCTACCGTACCCTACCGTGCCCTATTCTACCGTACCCTACCGTGCCCTATCCTACCGTACCCTACCGTGCCCTATCCTACCGTACCCTACCGTGCCCTATTCTACCGTACCCTACCGTGCCCTATCCTACCGTACCCTACCGTGCCCTATTCTACCGTACCCTACCGTGCCCTATTCTACCGTACCCTACCGTGCCCTATCCTACCGTACCCTACCGTGCCCTATTCTACCGTACCCTACCGTGCCCTATTCTACCGTACCCTACCGTGCCCTATTCTACCGTACCCTACCGTGCCCTATTCTACCGTACCCTACCGTGCCCTATCCTACCGTACCCTACCGTATCCTTGCAGGCATGCGCCTGTACAACGTGTGGCTGTGGTGCGCTGAGGAAGACGCGCCGTGGGACGCGTGGTTTTCGTGGAAGGAGGCGCAGTATACGGAGCGTGACATGATTACGGCCTATGGTACGCATGCTACCGTACCCTGCCCCTAGAGTACCGTGAGTACCATGCACATGCTACGTGGTACTCTGGGTACTGTAGGTACGGTACCGTATCCACCTGTTACCGTACACTATTGCATACCCTCAGGACCCAAGGACGACGATCTGGTGACGCCGGTCGAGGCGAATACGTCCGAGCGCCGGCGGTTCGCGCAGGCATGGGCTCCGAATGACTCGTCCACTTCGCTGTCTTCGCTGGTACGCTTTGGGGTCCTCGGGATCCTGGGGACCCTGGGGGTATTGAAGACCCTCAAGTATCGATCCCATTGCAGTGCTCTACGTGGTCGTGCCTGACGACGAACTGGGTGCCGTTTGCGTGCCGGTGCGATGCGGAGCTGGAGGAAGGTACGGTGGTCTACCGTAACCCGGAGATCCTGGGTTCTACCATAACCCTCGCTGATTCAGGCATGCGCCTGTTCGCTGCGTGGTCTACCGAGGCTGAAGCTGAGGACGATGAGGAGGAGGTGCTGGTGGAGCCAGGTTATGGTACCTTGGGTTACGGTACTTGGGTTACGGTCGCTTATCGTATCCTTTCAGAGTCGGACGCCATTCCGTGGACTGTTGCACTGCTGCCCACGAAGGATCTGCTTCCGGCGCCCTCTGGTACGATTGGCTACCGTAGCCTTGGGAGCACTACCGTAACCTCTCCCCCTTTCAGCCGGTCTGCTTCGAGCCCTGTCGTGCCCGGACGCTCTGATGTACTCGCTGGCCGCTCTCCTCTTCGAGACTCGTCACTTCAACGTCATAAACCCCCGCTCCGGCCCATCCGTCCTGAACACCGGAAACTGGCTAAACGCCGGCTTCCTGAATCCCGACTCCGGCCTTCTGGCGCTTCCGGCTCCTGCCCTAAACGCCGGCTCCGGCCTTCTGGCGCTTCCGGCTCCGCCCGCCTGGATGCTGGCTCTGGAGCACGATAGAGAAACGGTAGGATACCGTACCGCGCCGGATATCGTATCCCAACCATTCTTTGCAGGACGCTCCTAACACGGTGTCTACCGTATCCCTGGCTTCCGGGTGGGACGTCATCTCGGCTCGCCTGTCCTCATCGTCCATCTTCAACCTCTTCTCCACGAGCGCCTCGAGCGCGTCAAGCCTGTTCGCAGATCCCACTGGAGTGCCCTCGCTCGACTCTACCGTGGCTCCCTGGGAGACGCCGTCGAGTGAGTGATACGGTAGATACGGTACCCTGGATTACGGTATTCTCAATTACGGTAGCTTACGGTGTCTCATTGCAGCCGATTCGGTGACCGGCTGCAGCTTCACCTCGGGCGCGTCAAGTGCTTACCCGGCTGGCGCGCCCTCGCTTCGCAGCAGTCCGACGAGGAGTCTGTACACAACCAGCGCCGACGAGTCGTCGGTCGTGTCCATTCCGTCCCGCTTCTTTGCCGACACCACGGGCGCGCCAAGCCCCGACTGCACCACTGACGCAGACACGGAGTCGTCGTCCTTCTCGGAGCACGTGTGCCGCACGAGTTGCTTTGGTACGTCATAATCTAGTGTGGGATTACGGTAGTAAAGATCAAAGATCAAAGAGCAAAGAAGGTCTAGCAAAGATTACGGTAGTGGTGAATACTGCAGGTTACGGTAGTGTGGAATCGGACAATTTGCCACAATACTTTAGCCTATGCTTCAGACGGCACCTCAAGCGCCGCGTCAAGCGAGGCTGACGTGACTGAGTCTGCCTCGACGTCCAGCCTCTTCCCCGACCCGCGCTCGGCGCACTCGTGCAATTCGAGATGCTTCAAGGTTGCGCCCAGCACGGCAAGCGCGTCAAGCATCTTTCCTGACCCGCGCTCGACGCACTCGTGCACCTCTTCGTGCTTTGAGCTCTCGTCCAGCAGCACCACAAGCGCGTCAAGCACCGCTTCCTCGTCTGCGCACGTCGTGTGCCCGGACTGCGGTCGCTGCCACAATTGCGAGCAGGACGACGAATCGAGTGAGCGGCGCGGGGGTTACGGTAGCAAAGATCAAAGATCAAAAGATACGGTAGTTTGGGGTTTAGTATCGATTACGGTAGCCTAGATATCGATATCATACGGTATCTCTACAGGTGCCTCGTCGGCTTCTGATGCCACTTCTTCGTCCTCATCTTCGTCCTCTTCGAATCCGTACCGCCACGTGCGCTTCGGCACCTCTACCCTCATCCCGTCTACGTCGGCCACGAGTGAGTGAGGGGTACGGTAGCAAAGATCAAAGATCAATGGTATAGATCAAGGTTCAAAGATCACTGTGGATTGCGGAATTGCAGGCTCCCCCTCCACCACCACCAGCTCTTCTGGCTACGAGAGCGACTCTGAGCAGGCGTCTGGCACGGACTTCGAGGGCCTCACTTCGGAATACGAGGGCGACGACGTTGACGGAGACCGCTGCGCCTACGTGATCATCGACCCGATCGAGTCGGAGCCTGCCCGTGAGTGATGGGTATTACGGTAGCACATTCCATTATATACATTACATTACATTTACATTACGGTATTACATTTCCTGACTGATTACGGTAGTGATGAAACTGTAGTATGGATTACGGTAGCCAAGATTACGATAGCCAAAATTACGGTAGCAAAGATATGATTCGGTATACGGTATTCCAGGTGACCCGCCGTCTCACGACTGCATCGCGAGCAAGGAGACAGTCGAGAAGGAGCCCGCTGCCGTAGTCGTCGAGCCTACGGTGACTACCGTGTCCGCCGCCACGCAGACACAGGCACCCGACGAGGTACGTTTGGGGTACGGTAGTCCGGAATTGATCTTTGATCTGCCATAGGATCGTAATGGATCATTCATCTTCTGTACTCTACGAACTGAGAAATCACTGTAGTGGGTATTATGGTGGCAGTGTTTGGTGATAAGTTAAGGTAGTCTGTAGTCTACCTTAGCCTACCTTAACCCTAATGCCCTAATTGCAGGAAGTGTGCGGTCTGGACGCGTACCTGGCGTTGTTCGATGAGGTGCACGAGATGAGAAGAAAGCTGACGGAGACGATGGGAGGCGAGGATGAGGAGCAGGCCGAACCCGCGCCCGCCCCCGCTCTGGAACCCGAACAGGTACTTAGGGTTAGGGTTAGGGTAGCTTAAGGTCAGGGTTACGGTACCTTTAGCTTAGATAACTTAATCTTAACGTTACGGTAGCTTGAGCTTAAGGTAGCTTAAGGTTAAGGTCTTTCCTTGCAGACGTACAATCACGAGGAAGCGGCTATCATCTCTCGGATGGCGATTGCCTGGGACGCCCTTATCGAGGATACTTCCCGTCTGCTGAAGAAGGCATTTGAGGAGAAGCGAAGAAAGATTCGATTCCTCAAGTGAACGAAGAGACAACGGCAACCCTGTGACACTCGGCTGACAATAAACTAACCATCGAACTCGTTAATCGTTAATTAATTAATTATTAATTACTAATTATCGTCTTTTGTTACACATTGCATACAGTAGTGGGGATTACGGTATCATACAGTATCTCGGTCAGCTCTGGTTTTGGATCTTCATTCTTCCTTATTCTCACTTTCATAGACTTTTCATTATGCACTGCATCTTGGTCTGTTCTAGATAGTCTAGGTTCTCCATTGTTCTCACTCTTCATAGTCTCTTCATTATTCTCACTTGATTTGGATCTCTTCACATCTCTCAGTCTGTCGTGCACTTCCCAACGAAGTAGCTCAAAAAAAAAGAAAATCGAGAAATAATTGAGATGAATGAGAATTGAATTGTTGGATCTCTTTTGTGCCTCTCGTTTTTGGTAGCCTAGTTCGAATTTTCTTGGTTCTTGCCCGGGTGGAATGGATGAGAGTAATTTTCTCGATTGAGGTGGTCGTTTGTCAGAGTCTAGCATGATTGCCTGGTCGTTTTGGTCGTTGCGCCGAGAAATAGACACTTTGGAAAAAAACTATGGGTTGGCTTTTTGAGAATTTTTATCGTTTTTCTTTCCCGTTCCTTTATTACAACATCGTTATGGGGCTGGCTCAAATTGCCGTTCCAAGCATTTGTCATCCAATAGCTGGATCGCATTCCTGGTTTCCTATATAGGATAGTAAATAACAGAAATATATGATGCTGATTATGTTTCATGCGGTCTACGAAAAGTCGATGAGCTTTCGAGTTTATTAAACGTCCCTTTTCTTGTCGAAAACACTTAAATTCGAGTTTCATTGAGTAATGCAGATGAAATTATGCGAGGGAGATACCCGCTTCTATCTCGGGAGCTCTCGATGACATCTCGCTTCTCTCACGCATCTAACGCAACACGTCAAAAGAGACGGATGACAGATGCGGCTGAGCACTTCCTAGTATGATGGTATCGTAATATTATTATTCTAAAATAGGAAACCACACAAATATTAACTTTAATAATAATAAGAACCGGGTCATGAACCGGGAAAAGGTGAAATTCCTTTACGTAGATTACGGTACCAACCACACAACGATGCTCCGGTTTTTGATGTTTTTGTTGTTTTCTTCGCTGTTATCGCTCTTTTCCACGACAATTTCCGCTGTTTCATCGCTCTTGACGCTCGTTTGCTCATTCCAGCGCGCCCCTCCCATGGCAACTCGACTGCCTGCCGTCCGCCTCGCTTGGGCAGTGAGGCAGCCTGGCGGCTCCGCCCCCTTCTCCGCCTCCTCCTTCTCCCCGCTACTCCGCCTCTCCTCCACTAGCCACTGCCTCGCCACAGCACCGGAGCAGCAGCAGCAGAGCCGCGCCTTCCACGCCACGCTGATCAGAATGGTACGTGACTTTTTAGCTTTGAGAGTAGGCCATCTGTTCTCTCCAAAGCGATCCAGTTGTATACTTTCCGAGCTTAAGTAGTGTTCTGAGCAAGATTAGACGGTGGAAAACGTTGTCGAAGAAGTATTTATGAAATTCTAGTCCATATTTCCTGCCCTGCTTTTAATGATGCCTAGTTCCGGAATAATTGTACAAATTGCGAGCTCAAAGATGCATAAAATGACGGGATTTCCTGGTGTTTCTTTGATGCACGCTTTAATATTCCTAAATTGCTTCGTTTCAGGGCGGTTTCAAGCAGAATCGAGGCACGGGCGACAGCGGCAAGAGCTCGCTGTTCAACAACGAGAGACGGTAAAGCTTGTTTTTGTTTTGATGTTATTGTTTTTGTTGTTGTTTTGAAGTTATTGTTACCGTACTCGTCAGGTGGAAGGACGACATCACCTTCGAGTCCGTGGGCACGATCGACGAGCTGTCCGCGCTGCTCGGGTTCGTTGTTTTTCATGAATATTTGAATTTTTGAAATTCCCGCCATTTCCTTTAAAAAAAATCGAAAAATTGGTTATTTCCTGCAGTGTCTGCCGCAGTCAGTGCGCGCGCGCCGAATTCCAGCTGGGCGACGTGATCGAGGTGAGCGGTGATTACCATAATTCATTAACGCCCTTGTGATGTCTTTAATTAGAGTAGAAGAAGTTCGTTGAAAGCTACCTAAAATCTGAAAACATGCATGTTTTTTGGACGTGTTTTTAATAATTTGAACGAGTTTTGATGGATTTCTCATAAACATACTCGGTTATCGGAAACTTAACTTTTTCATGTATGTTAATTACTGATGCCCTTGTGGTGAAGTTTCTTTATCGATTGATTCCTACAGTAACCGTATTCAGGCGCTGACGCGCATCCAGTGCTGCCTGCAGGACGTTGGCGCGCACGTGGCGACGCCGCCAGAGAGCAGCGACCGCAAGCGAAGTGAGTGGAGTACGGTAGCCACTTGGGGTACGGTAGCTTCGGGATACGGTGATCAGCTTATTTGAAACAAAACACCCGGGTTGTGTAAATTCCCAGTAAAACTTGCTGATTTTGCACATTTTTCCACACTTTTTTGCAAACGACGAGCGTTGGAGTACGGTAGGCATAATCTCTGGGCTACGGTAGGCTGCTGACGTGCTGCGAGTGATCATTGGGGCGTAAGTCCGGTGCACTTGAAAGTCATCGCAATGTGCATGTGATGCGATGACTCCTCTCGCAAATTAGTTGATGTCCTTAACATCCCTTACGTGGAACGAGCAAAGGCCGGGTGGAATGGGAAATTTGTCTCCCTCTCAATTCGCAATGCTTCCTCGCAGCAGGGCAAATTAATTCGCACAAAGAGTTTATTGCAAGGATGCTATTATATTCGATTAATGGGATGCATGAAACGTGCAGTATCGAAGGTATAGAGGAAGTATAGTTGATACCTCTGAGGGGAAAGTCATGAATATAGGGCAAGATAGGAGGGAATAGAGGAGGGCTGATTTCCGTTTGTAGTCTTTACGCCTCAGCACGTCTTTCTCCACTAGGAAAGGTCCGGACAAGTCGTGACTCTCCTCAATTCGCGTGCTCTCTCGCATCTCTGACTGACGAGAGGGCACGGAGAATGAAGAGACGGATTCGGACAGCCCTACTTCTATCGCCTCTCTTGACTCTTCCTGTCACGCCTGTCACCCTCTTATTCTCTGAATTGCGTATGCTCCCTAGGCAGTTAGAGCAAGCGAAAGATAAGGGGAAACGAGGAGAGTACGAGGAAGCCGAGAGAAGCGCTATGCTAATGGAAACTGCCATGCCCACTCATAGGCATGGACGAGATTAAAGACGTCTCTCATTTATGCGTGATCTCTAACAGGTTAGAGAAGGCGAGAGAGCACGGGAAAGTGAGAGAGTAGAGAAAAAATAATGTAAGCAGTTCTGGGTAAGCGATTCCCACGACACAATCACCTGTCTAGCCTTCTTTCGGGACTCGGGGAAAGACTTTTTTTTATAGTGTGGGAATGGGGTGTCTGATTTCCGAAACTGAAGCTCCCACGGAATGTAAAATCGACTGCCCTGTTGTTGGGGAGTTCGGAATGGGTCCTCTGGTGGATAGAAAAGTGACAGAGTGGAGACAGCCGCAATTTTAAACTTTTCACTTTTCTTACAAGAATCTGGAAAGCGGCTATAATTGAAGTGAGACCTCATTGCTCATTAGTTGGTGAGTTGACAGAGATCTCTAATTTCTAATTCCTGAAACACCATAGAGATTGGCAAGTAGTGAGGAAGTAGTGAGTCACGAGCCCGATTATAGCCCCCATGTTTCCTGATGTCGTCTCGACCTGACTGTTAGTGACGAGAAAGCGTTGTGAAACAAGAGTGAGTCAGGGAGGGAAGGATTGAAGTAGAGCTGGAAATGCTGGTCACTGCTCTCTTAATTTTACACACTATCTCGCCCGGTCGAGTGCCGAGAGAATGTGTGAAACGAGTCATGGATGAGAAATTGAAGTGCGCGCCCGAGATGATAATTGAATTCCGGATAGGGAAGGGGCTGAGAACTTTAGCGCCTACTCATCTTGAGGGTAGGTCAAAATGTAAGGGGAGATTCGAGGAATTGACGGATAAGTTCTTTACTCCCGACTATAATATTGAATTGGACGCGGCCTCTTTGTAGTTGTCTGGGGTTGTTTTTTGTAGCATGATGCGATCAGAAAATTCTGGGCACGCTTGCTTGTTGGCTACGAACTGTTGTGTTGTTTCTAAGGGTGATTGGACTTGGAATTTTTTCTACCAAAAGTCAGAAAACTTCTTCGGTGTTTTGCAGGAGTTTATGCTTATTTCCTTGGTAGGGTCAAGGAACACGGCTAGAGTGGCCTCACAGGGGAGCGACGAGGGAAAGAGGGAGAGCAGGGGGGGGGGGGTGATTGAATTTGGCCGGTGGACAAGAGAGCGGAAAAACAACACGAGACTGTTTGAATGGGAGGCGGGGGGGGGGGGGGGGTGCTCGAAATGGATTCAGGACCCGTCGTCTAACAATATAGAAAAGGGTGGCCCCATGGGATATCGTGAAATGAGAAAGGCTATGGATTACTTGTGTAGCAAATGGTAGAAGAGGTAAGGATGGTGGTAGTTCTCAAAATATCAGAGAAAAGTGTGGCTGCAAGAGAATTGTAGAACGTGGAACCGGAGTTATAACGTTGCAACAGCATGCAGGTGATTCGATGTTGCTTGCATATTGTATAAATCATGTGGAATGATGTTTTACAGTCTGAATAAAAATAGACCCAGACTGCGTTGGTCCCATGGGGATCGTGGAATGGGCATATAGGCATGGGTTTGTATAGCAAACGGTATTTTTAGGCTTACCATTTACTATTGAATGATGCCAGTAGGGGTTCGAAATGGGGAAAGTTGTGTACAGTGACGTTGTAATGAGTGTAGTTTTGCATAATTCACATTCGGCCGGAAAGCAGGCGATTTGCGGTAGCAAATATGAGACATATATCGCGGGTGCTTGGGCTGTGTAATACATCCTTTACATCGAGTAATACATCGAGAAAAAAAATACTAGTCGGCGAAACGTGAACGGATTTGAATTTTAATATTAGTCAATTGCTATTTCGGTCGAAAATGAGTAGGCGACTTGCGGTGGTAGTGAGATTGTATAACTCTTGTGCGGTCGGGGCTCACAGTATGGGTCTCGGATCGAAAATACAATATCTATTTATTAAATTAGTTAATTAATATATTAATTAACCCAATTGAGAGCTGACGTCGTTCGACTCGGAGATGGTGGAGTGGATCAACGGGGAGATTGACCGATTCGGCGACCAGCTCCCGCCCATCAGGCAGTTCATCCTGTCGGTGAGTAGCCGTTTTACTTTTTATTTATATTTATTTTGTAGTTATTTATTTATTTTATGCTATGTTATGTTTATTACTAGTTAGCGACCGTGTGGCTGGGTTACGGTTGATATAGGGAAGGGGGTGGGGAAGGAGTGGATCAACGGGGAGATTGACCGATTCGGCGACCAGCGCCCGCCGATAAGGCAATTCATTCTGTCGGTAAGTGCGGTAGTTATCGATTATTATTGGAGTCAGTGATGAGCGACCCCACAAACATTGGCGTGTACCCCCGCAACGGGGGTACAGCCTTGTTACCGACAGGGTGTGTGCTAGAGCCACCGGGTTAGAAAGAGTAAGGAGAGGCGCGCGCGGGGGGTTCAAGATTTCGCGTGTACCCCCGCAAGTTAGAGGGGGAGCGCTCACCACTGGTTGGAGTACGGTAGCTATTGATCATCATTGGAAATGGTTTGTTCACGGTTCTTCGGGTAACTAAAGATTCCGTCGACGAGTATTGCTGTTAATATTGAATATTTGACGACATCCGGGTTGGGTTACGGTAGCCCTTTTTGCAGCGAGTGCATTCTTTAAGTAGCACAAGCACTATGACGACGTGGCGCATAGTCCAGGAATCGTGCGCCCTGACATGTTCCATGGATCCAAGGCGTGGGGGATAATGTATGAGGTCCCCGGAGGATGGGGCAAAAAGCCGGCCCCCTAGAACCCGAGTTGAGGACTTTTACTCGGGTAGAGAAGGCGAGAGATCAGGGCGAATCGAGAGAGCCAGAGAAGCAGAGCTCGAATTGAAATTCTTTGACGTCCTGGGCCTGTCCTGAAATATGACGACAAGTTTGGGAGAGGAGCCTTTGGTGGGCGCAAAAGGGGCTCCAGAAAGAGGGACACAATCTGTTACAGAAATGTATGAGTAGGCTTCATTCAGCTGTAAAGATATAACTTGCGCATAAATGCTTTGTGGATAGGAAAACCAGGGATGCAATCTGTTACGGAAAGCCATTGTGCGTGTCCGGAACAGTCACGGTGGTTCTGAGGGATGAATTACTTCCTCGAGATCGTTTTTTTGGGACGGAATATGAGCGGCAATCTATCGAATGTCCCTGTGTTGCGTGTGCTATAGGAGGTTAGAGTAAGCGAGAGAGTATGGGGAATGGAGAGACGCAGAGGCAATAGCTTCCCCCAGATATCGTTTTGGGACAGAATATGGGCTGTAATCGACCAAATGTCTCGATATTGCTTGATCTCTGAGCGGTTAGAGTAAACGAGAGAGCATGGGGAATGGAGAGACGCAGACAATAACTTACCCCTTTGTCATACGGTGAGATTGATGTATTTGGCAGGCGGGATGCCATCCGCATTCCATCCATTCACCGTGAATTGAGACAGGCAATCATGCGACTCTCCTCTTTCCACGAGGAACATGACTGGTCAGGGAAGGGATGGAGAAGGGATAGTGAGGAGAGCCGTCAGGCTATGCTCGTTTCCCCTTTCTGTGATAGACGTGTAGGATTGTCGAGGGGTATTTTGGATACAGATAATGTGAGGATAAGGTGGGGGATTGAGAGAGGGGATCTGCGTTTGAGATGGAAGGGGCTTCCACAGGTGCTGGTCTGGCTAATATCATGTGAGATTTAGGTGAACTGGATGGTTTAGACCGTTAAAAATAGGAGGGATTCTATGGGGGCTTGGGGGATAGAAAGGGGATCTGCGTGTGAGGTGTGAGATGGGGTTTCACCGTTCTGGCAAGGGACGTGATATCGAGGAGGGATGATGGAGGGATTTGAGGGGTTCGAAGTTGTGCTGCGTGACCGGGCAGGTGCGAGGGGCTTCGAGGAGCACTGATTTCGCTTGATGAGATGTGATATTTAGATGGGCTTGAATGGGAGATAATGTGGATTCATGAATTCAGCACGAAGCTTTGAGGGATTTGTCAGAAGAAGATACCCCGCAGAGTGTGCCGAGTGACTCATTCGGAATGAAAACTAGTGTGACTTCTTGAGACTTGCAGGGATTCTTTTATTTTTTTAGTGCCTGAAAGCCGGTTGGCTCGATGCTCGTTTGCAAAATTAGCTGAGGCAGGCAGGGAAAAATCACAGGGAAATGCATGCCTGGGAAAGGGACGGGATTCGGATCTCTTTTTGTTCAGTGCTATCTACCTGGTCAGAGATAGGGAGATATCGTGATAAAGGAGGAGGGTCCATGAAAGGAAGGAATTACGATTTCACAGAATCTCCGCCTAGATTGTGCTGAATGGGTGGTCAGAGATGATGAGAGATCGGGAGGAAGGAGGAGGGCGCAGGGAGGGAATTACGGTGGTTAATGATACATGAGGGAGAAGCGAGCTAGAAGCCCTCCCACCAAAAGGGTAAGCTGATACGGGGTGGGGATCGGGGGTATGTAGGGATTGGAAGTGATGGTTGGTGTGAGGATTTTTGAATTGGCAATTTTTTATGGCGTGGTAAATTGAGGCTACATAGATGCGACGTAGTCATTGTGTTTTCAGAATATGCAATCTCTTCTTCGTTCGTCATCAAATTGTTTCTAAATTACCCATTCGAGACAGTGTAGCCATTAGAAGCCTACTGATGATTGGTGTCTCTGAGATTGAAATTTGAGAAGCGGGCTGATTGAGATGATGTGGAGAGGACGAATGAAGGGATAACGAGGTGAAAGTGATATCAGAAAGAAGAGATTTTATGTCTCACTGAATATGAATGAGGACGGGATTGGAAAAGGGAATGAAAGGCTCGAAGACCAGAGGACAGGGGCTAGGGGAATCGATGTTACACCGAGCTGTCATATCCTAAATCAGGGCTTGTACAATAATTTGTGAACGTTCAATTCGGGTATGAAAATACATAAATCGATCATTTTTGCTATAATGCTGATTTGGTTGTTGATTGGTGCCTGAAAAAGCATGAATGAATGAAGGGATAACGAGGTGAAAGTAATATCAGAATATTGAACAGATTGGGAATGAGAGGAAAGGCTCGAAGGTTAGGGAATGGGAGGGGATTCGATGTTGCGTGGTGAGGTGATATGCGAGAAGGTTTCTGGTCTCGCAGTCTGTCGTTCACATGGATCAGGAAATCTAAATATAATAAAAAGCATTTATATTTTAGCAAAAACACTGTGGTGATGATTGATGTGTGGAAAGCAGGAATAAATACCTGATAATGTAGGGAGAATGGTGATGGGATAACGATGTGAAAGTGATATCAGAAAGGGGATTGGATGTCTCGCAAATTATGAATGAGGACGGGATTGGAAAGGAAATGAAAGGATGTACGATTCGAGCTTACGCCAGTCGTTAGTCGACACGTCGACACGTTTAGCGGTTCTCGAATAGTATGTATACCGTAGATGAATTTGAAAAAAAAAACAGTCAATCATTATAAAAACGATTTCGGTTGATTTTTTGGAGGCTAGGGGGTTCGACGTTTCACAGTTGTGACATAGACTAGGCGATATCGAGTTCCGGAATCATCCTCGCGACGATAGTGAAAAGTAGCAACAAGTGCCTTTTTCAAGCAAATTTTATTATTGGTGTCTGGGATAGCAGGAATGAACGAATGATGATGGAAGGATGAAGGGATAACGAGGTGAGAGTGATATCAGAAAGGGGATTGGATGTCTCGCTGAATATGAATGAGGACGGGATTGGAAATGAGAGGAAAGGCTCAAAGACCGAGGATGGGGACTTGGGGATTTGAGGTTACACCAAGGTGTCATAGACTAGTATAGCGCATTCTGTATAATCTGTCTACCATGTGTGTATTTAAAAAAAAACTAGTGAATCATTATAAAAACGAATTCTGTTGATGATTGGTGTATGGGAAAGCAAGAACGAATGACTGATGATGTGGACAACGGATGAAGGGATAACGATGTGAAAGTGATATCAGGAAGAAGAGATTGGATGTCTAGCTGAATATTAATGAGACTTAGATTGCGATGGATAGGAAAGGCTCGAAGATCGAGGGCAGGGACTAGGGGATTTGAGGTTTGGGGGATCTACCATAAATTTCGAGTCTTCCGAAATGTAATGAGCCGACCACATATGGTGCACAAAATCAAAATGCCGAAGATTACGTAAATATTAGTGATGGAGCGACGAGGTTGGCCTGGATGATTCGAGTTTCAGGGATAGAATAAGTTCCAGTAATGTTGCCTTTTCCAATTCGACGTGGAAATTAAATGTTAATTCGATGTTGGCATGGGAAGGGCACTGATGATGAGCGAGCAAGAGCATTCGGGTTGCGGGAATGTAACATAATCAGTGTGGGCGCGAGTATCGCAATGGATCAAGCACGTATTAGTTAAGAGACCTTCTCCGTAAAAATTTACCATTTCGACCCCCTCTCCGGACATTCCCCTAGCAGAACGATTCAGCCCTCCTCCCTTCGGTCACAATAGAGGGTCCTACTCTTGTTTACAAAAATGGAGAAATTGAAGCCCCTTGTCGCAAACGCGGCCCGCAGCGCGTGCGCGAAAGTCAAAATTTGGACAAAAACGTGTTTTCATATCTCGGCAACCGAACAAGTTAGGCATGAAATTTTTTTTGTAGATTGTTAGTGACCTCCTATGTGCAAGAATGCATCATAGAACAAAAAATTATCGTTGATTCTAGAACGAAATTTTAAAGATTTTTTTTTAATTTTCGGATTTTTGCTGCCTCAGAATCCTCTGGCCGGGATCTCACATATCACATTTTGCAGCCCTTACAATCCTGGTGAGTACCAACCACAAATATCAGAAATTCAGATTTTCACGAGTGCTGAAAAATGAGGTTGAAAGGTGAGATCTCCACAATTGTGCAGTCGACTTGAAATAAAATCAGTTTTCTATGCGCTAAACTACCGTGCGCAGGTAGTGCTCACCGAGCGTACCCCATCTGCAGCTTCTGGAATCATCTGGGTCACTATCCACCGACTAGCACTGATTCTAAAAATGAAACGTAAATCAGCCGGGTTTGCTATTTCGCAATCGTTCCAAACAAGCAAAAGCTCAAAAAAATCACAAAATTCATGCGAACATTATGCACAAAGTTTCACCGTCATCGCATTTAAAATCGACGAGAAAATTAGAAAGTTTGAAATAAATTTCAATTTTTGGTTTGCAATAACGGTCGGTTCTTGTAATTCACTTTTTATTTATAAATAATAGTGCATAATGTTCGCCTGAATTTTGTGCATTTTTTGAGCATTTACTTGTTTGGAACGATTGCGCAATAGCAGACCCGGCTGGTTTACGTTTCACTTTTAAAATCAGTGCTAGCCGGCGCAGTAGTGGTATTGCTCACCGAGCTTACCTCATCTGCAGCTTCTGGAATCATCTGGTTCACTATCCGCCGGCTAGCACTGATTTTAAAAGTGAAACGTAAACCAGCCGGGTCTGCTATTTCGCAATCGTTCCAAACAAGCAAATGCACAAAAAGTGCACAAAATTCAGGCGAACATTATGCACTATTATTTATAAATAAAAAGTGAATTACAAGAACCGACCGTTATTGCAAACCAAAAATTGAAATTTATTTCAAACTTTCTAATTTTCTCGTCGATTTTAAAAGCGATGACGGTGAAACTTTGTGCATAATGTTCGCATGAATTTTGTGATTTTTTTGAGCTTTTGCTTGTTTGGAACGATTGCGAAATAGCAAACCCGGCTGATTTACGTTTCATTTTTAGAATCAGTGCTAGTCGGTGGATAGTGACCCAGATGATTCCAGGAGCTGCAGATGGGGTACGCTCGGTGAGCACTACCTGCGCACGGTAGTTTAGCGCATAGAAAACTGATTTTATTTCAAGTCGACTGCACAATTGTGGAGATCTCACCTTTCAACCTCATTTTTCAGCACTCGTGAAAATCTGAATTTCTGATATTTGTGGTTGGTACTCACCAGGATTGTAAGGGCTGCAAAATGTGATATGTGAGATCCCGGCCAGAGGATTCTGAGGCAGCAAAAATCCGAAAATTAAAAAAAAATCTTTAAAAATTCGTTCTAGAATCAACGATAATTTTTTGTTCTATGATGCATTCTTGTGACCGAAGGGAGGAGGGCTGAATCGTTCTGCTAGGGGAATGTCCGGCCCATGCTGAATTTTTACGTAGAAGGTCTCTTAAATATATACCAGTGATTACCTTGGTAGTGTATTAATTGAGTTTGAAACAGACAGCGATGTTGACCAGTACATTTCGGGCAACGAAGCTGAGTTGCAGTACCAGTGACGTGCACAATTCAAAAATACTATTTAGCTAAATAATCCAATAATAAAGTATATTATTTGCAGGGCGGCGGCGTGGCGGCGTCCTCGCTGCAGCACGCGCGAGCCGTCGCGAGGTGAGTGTTATTTATTTATCTTTTTATTATTGTTTCCTTTTTTTATCACTTTTCCGCTCGTTAAGAAGCAATGATAGCCACAGTAGGAGCTCGAGTACATTTGCTCATTACAGTTTCGCAGAGCAAAGTAGGAATGTTGGTTACGGGAGCCCAGGGTACGGTAGGTTTCATCGTGAAATTTCCAGACGAGCGGAGCGCACGATGGTCCCGCTCGTGAGGGACGAGCAGATCGACCCGAAGGCGCTCAAGTTCGTCAACAGGTACGGTGGTTCAGTTATTGTTAATATTTTATAGATGTTTATATGTTTGATGGGGGCGAGGGTGTATGTGAAAAGTGGACAAATATCGAGCGGAATCGTAGAGAAATTAGAAATTGCAAACCGTCTTTTTGATCGTAATGACACATGGTGATAGCATGTTTCGAGAGGGTAGTAAGAGATGAAGTGAACATTTTGTTTCAATATTAGTTGGGGAAATCATTGTAAAATAACTCATTCGCAAAATTTTAAAAGACAAAGTGCTAATAGGTTTCTGAAGATACGCAAGAGGCAGAATGAGAGTACGCGTTTGATTTATCATTTCATTCCTCCTTACAAATAATTTTTAAATACAACTCCACAGGAGTAAGTGTTTCATTAGATATTAATACGCACGGTATCTGTAATGCGGATGCGGAAATGTTATTTTTTAATTACTTCTGTTTATTGACACTGACAATGTGAGAAGTAGGATTAATTTGTACACGTGGAAATATGTTTCGATTATTCCCTAAAGAACCAGATGAGACAGCGGGAACGATAACGTCTTCTCAAATTAATAATGAATTTAAAAAAAACAGTGTGTTGCGCTGACTTGGAATGGGATGATACGGTACGGTAGGGTTGCTAGTTCGAGATCATTATTCTCGCACCAGTGGGAGAGTATTGCAAGGATGCGAGACGGGAAAATTCCTTGATTTTGGTGCATTAGGCATATAGATTTGTTATTATTGGGTTACGGTAGCCTGTCCAATCGCTAACTGACTTCAATTCTTCCAGACTGTCCGACCTGCTGTTCGTGCTCGGTCGGTACACGTGCATGAAGTGCGAGGAGGAGGAGCTCACGTACCTCCGGCCCACCGAATTCACCGATCAGAGATGGGCGCGCACCCGGCTGCACGAATAGGGGAGGGATACGGTAGCAGCACCCGGTTGGCCGATCGTTGGCTGACTTTATTCTCTTTTCATTCCCCTTACTGTATTCCAATCAATATTTGTTCGTGTTTGAGATAAGTGGGGATACGGTAGCGATCAATCGATGACTGACTTTATTCCTTCTCCCCTCTCTATTGCTTACTGTAGCCCAGTGATCGACTGTATTCCAATCGATAGTTGTGCTTGTGGTTCGGACAATTACCTTATTCGTGTTTGATGTACCCCTCCATTCAATCGATGCTTGAGTTGTCACAATTTCACACAAGCACAGTGGGTTACGGTAGTCAATCGATATCTTGGCAGCTGGAATACTGTAATCTTGTATTTATTATTTTTCCAACTTTTCTCTTTTGTATCAAAGATTGTAGATAATTCCCCTTATCATTAGGTGAAGCAACTAGTCAAGTGATAATCATGCCATATTTGTGAGAAGCATTTGCTTGTCTGACTCTCTTCGTTCTCCATGCTCTCTCGCCCTGTCTGACCGACGAGAGAGCATGAAAAATGGAGAGACCATTGCTCTCTGAGGGTTCCTGCAATCCCGATGTATTTTGAGATGTTTCTCGGGTTTGGGGATAATAAAAGTTTATCTAAAAATAATGCCTGTTGCGACTTTACCGGCAATTCCAGCCAAATAAAACGGCAAAACAGCCAGGTCAAGTTGATGTCTATGGGAGTATGTGACAGATAACCCAGCGACTCCGGACCTTGACTGTTGTACACGCGCTCCTCTCTTTCTCGCATATATACTAGAGTGAATGGGCGCGCTCTAGACGCGGCGGGTAAGAAAGGGAGCAAGGGGAGGGCGTTGTTCTCGCGATTGCACAACATTAGTGCGCGCCCGATCTCGCTCTCAATATCTTCTCCC